>ML781212.1:1696068-1708094 GCA_009831015.1 Picea engelmannii | reverse complement strand
TGTTTTAGCAACGTCTCCCTCATCAAAACCTCTTGTCTTGGTTAATTTTTCCTTATTGTGCTAGTCGTTTGCCGGGAAAGAGGAGAGAGCACAAGGCCTTGCCTTTGCAACACCAAGTGAATCTCTCTCTCTTAGGGTTTCTACTTTCAAGGCCCTGCTTTAGCATCACCTTGAAAACCTACCCTATAGTCCTTAGAAAAATTTTGCCCTTCAACTATTGCGTCCATCACTTGTTGACTCCATTAACCCCTAGGCACGGATCCTCAAACTCTAGCGTTGAAGTGATAGTGACTAAACAAACTTTCAAAACCTTATAAACTTGAAACCCTAACTAACAACTAACCCTAAAAAGTTGACGTTAGCCCTAGGATATTTCATCTTGACGCAACAATCTATTATATGTGAGCAACTGAATGATGTTTAATGCATTTATTTGATTCAAGGATTGATTCTATTCATTGGATGCTATATTGTTCTGGTATTTATTGACAAGTAACATTATATTGCCATTGTCATTATTGCAAACATTAACTTCGTCAATATTTACTGCTGCATTTGCTCATATATTGAACTTAGATAGTCACTGATTTATGAAGTATTAACCATTATTGCACGTACTAGTTTTATTGTTGTCTTGTCTCGCAAGCAGGTGCCTTCTCCGTGGTTATACTTTATTGGACTATCTCTTTGGGCGGTAATCTGTGAAAGGGGAAAATAGCCTTAATCCTTTAAGCCTTTCCCTTTCAAACCCCAAATTTCCAGGGACGTCTCCCTTGGGTCTAGCCTCCCTAAATAGAAAGGACCTCCCCATTGTGGTGACATTGGGTGGGGTAGGTCCCTATTATGCCAGTTTGGCCTTCTACTTTATAGCCTTTGCTCCTAGCTACAAACTGTGCGATAACATGCCCTTTATCAGAGATTAATTGTTTCACCGCCTGTATAGAGGCATATCGGTGGTCGTCTTAACCCTTCAAAACTTGAAGATTTAATTAAATTTTATCGTTTCTAAAATCGTAGGGGCAATTTGTGTTAGTATAAATAAATGAAGAACTGATTGTAATAGGGTGGTGATCTGAAGAATCACATTTTTGAATAGAAGTAATTTTTGAATTCTCTCTATGGATTCTGCGCTTATGATTTCCTGTTATTGATTTTGTAAACTCATTTCATTCCTTGATCGAATTAGTTATATTGCTTTCAATTTGATTTAACGCAGTAATTATTTTGATTTTACCGATTGCAAACCCGGTCTTATATTTATTCGGAGTTTACCTATTGAATTTCCACGGAGTTCTTTTTGTTTTACCAATAACTCCGAACCCAAAAGTGGTGGGCCCAAAAATCTATACGTATTTCGCAATTTGGCATTTCTTGTTTCGTTTTGCTTTTACATCGGGTGTTGGCAAACCCCGAACCCCGAACTCCAATCTGCTTGGGCCCACGGCTTGATTTCATTTCACGAATCGAAAATTCTCTTTGCATTTTGTTTTTGTATCGAGCGTTTGTAAACGTCGTTACCCAAAACCCCGAAAGAGCTGAGCCCACAGCCTTCTCGCGATTTCGCGATTCGACAAATTCTTTGGGTGTTTTGTTTTTGCGTCGAGCGCCTGCAAACGACGAACCTCGAGTGCTGATGTGCCTTTGTTTTTCACATTTGGTATCAAAGTTGTCAGTCTATCCTGCAGAGCATCCTGTTAGTTGCTCATTTCAGCGCAAATAATTCTTGTTGGTGCCCAATTTCACTTTCCTATTTTTCCTGCGTGAAAGTTTATTTGATTTCTTTCAAACTTTTATAAATGGTTGTGTCTGGTAGTAGTTATTCTCAGATTCAGGTTCCTGTTCTGAGCGAGAAGTCATATGAATCTTGGTATATTCGAATGCGAACGATTTTGCGTTCTCGGGATTTGTGGACTTATGTTATTGATGGTTATGCCGAGCCAACTGATGCTACAACAGAATTGGCTCTGTTTAATGTTGACTGTGTTTTGTTGAAGGAAAACAGGAAGAAGGATAACAAGGCTCTTGGATTAATCTTGCAAGGATTAAATGAATCCATTTTTATGAAGATTGCTAGTGCTACATCTTCGAAGATGGCTTGGGACATTCTTGAAACTTGTTATCAAGGTGTGTCCAAGGTGAAGACAGTCAAGTTGCAGAACTTGAGAAGGGATTTCAAAAATCTGAAGATGAAGGATAATGAAAGTGTTGATACTTTCATGACTCAAGTAATGAGTGTTGTGAACCAGCTCAGGCAGTATGGAGATGATGTTGAGAATAAAAGAGTTATTGAGAAAGTGCTGAGAAGTTTTCCCAAGAAGTTTGAACCTGTTTTGGTACACATAGAGGAATTTAAGGATTTAAGTCTAATGCAAATTGATGAATTATCTGGTTCTCTTGTTGCTCATGAATCTAGGATATCTAGATATGAAGAAGGATCCATGGAGCATGCTTTCAAATCCCAACTGCATGTTACCAGAGGCAGAGGAAGGTCTTATAATCGTGGAAGAGGAGGTCGATTTTCTGGCCCAAGGGACAACAGAGCTGAATCAGAGTCTGAGTAGAAGTCCCAAGAGAATCCTCCTAATTTAAGAGGGAGCAGTAGCAAACCCTAGCAGCAAGAAAATTAGAGGTATGATGAAACTAAAGTGCAATGTTATTATTGTAAGAAGTTTGGGCATTTTGCTAACAAATGTTGGAAGAAACAGACAGATGTTGGAAAGCACTCTGCACATATCACAAATGAGTCTGAGCATGATCAAAATCATGTGTTTCTGACCTGTAATGTCACTCAGGAAAATGCTAGTGATGACTGGTAATAAGGACTTATTTTCTTCCATTGATACTAGTATTCAATCTGAAGTCAAACTGGGAAATGACTGTAAGGTTACAGTCAATGGTAAAGGTATAGTTCCAGTTTACACTAAGAACAATCAGAGAAGAAATATTGATGATGTTTACTTTGTGTCTGGTTTAAAATGCAATCTTATCAGTGTTGGACAGTTCTTGGAGAAAAAGTACAGAGTGTTCTTCAACAACAAGGTATGTACTATCTATGATAAATTACCCAGCAAATAGTTGATTGCAAGAGTAGAGATGACCAAGAATAGAATGTTTTCACTTGTTATGCGAAATGATTTGAGTGGTTCTTTGAATGCTTATAAAGTTGGAAGATTAGATGAATCTTGGTTATGGCATTTGAGATGTGGTCATTTACATTTTGGTGTCTTAGATCTGTTACAGAAAAAACAGATGGTAAAGGGGTTACCTTGTATTCAGCAACCTGCAAGCTCTTGTGAGAGTTGCATACTTGGAAAACATCACAGAGAGAAATTTGTTTTAGGTGTTTCCTACAGAGCAAAAGATCCATTGGAAATTATCCACACATGTTTATGTGGACCTATGCAAACACCTTCTTTAACTAGCTGTGTTTATTTTGTGACTTTCATTGATGATTTCAGTAGGAAGACTTGGTTGTATTTGTTGAAACAGAAGTCTGAAGCCTTTAATGTTTTTAAGAAATTTAAGTCTATGATTGAGAATGAGAGTGGTCGAACCATTAACATCCTCAGGTCTGACAGAGGAGGTGAGTATAAATTGAATGAATTCATTAAATTTTGTGATCTTCATGGAATTAAAAGGCATTTTACTGCTCGTTATACTCCATAGCAGAATGGAGTGGCTGAAAGGAAGAATCGGACCATCATGGACATGGTTGGAAGCATGTTGAAAGAGAAACATCTTTCAAATGAATATTAGGGATATGCGGTTCTTTGCTCTATTTTTATCTTGAATAGAAGTCTGACCAAGACCATGAGGGATCATGTACCTCAAGAAGCCTGGGATGGTAAATCTTACAATGTTTCTCATTTCAGAATTTTTGGCTGTGTTGCATTTGCACATGTACTTGCAGAAATGAGGAGGAAGTTGGATGACAGAAGTGAGAGATGTATCTTTGTTGGATACAGTGAAGAGTCGAGGGCATATAAACTCTACAATCCCATCACCTAGAAATATGTAATCAACAGAGATATTCAATTTATAGAAGATGAAGCCTCTGATGGAAGTATTGACAAATCAATTTCAGAGGGAGCTATGTTACCCCATGAAGATGATGATGGAGTTGAACAGGCTGAAGGTGATGGACAGATGGTTCCACATGCACTTACGCCTGCAGCAAGAAGTCCAACAAGGCAAGCACCATATTTCAGCCCATCTCAATTTAGAACGCCAAGAACTCATGAGCGTGGTGAGCCATCTGGACATGGTGGACATCAAATAGATTCACAGGTAAGTAGTGAATCAAATCCCACTTTAGCTTCATTAAGAGATAGATTTAAAGGACATAAGACTATAATATTAAAAGAATTGTATGATCAGAATGAAGAAGTAGATCAAATTTCAAATTTTGCATTAATGGCATGTGATCATGTAAGTTTTGATGAAGTTGCTAAAGAGGATGTATGGATAAAATAAATGGATGAGGAGATTGATTCCATTGAAATAAATAACACTTTAGATCTTGTCGATTTACCTGAAGGTAAGAAGAGCATTGTTGTTAAGTGGGTTTATAAGACTAAGTTGAATGCAGATGGTGAAGATGAAAAATACAAGGCAAGACTTGTAGCTCAGGGGTTTAATCAACAACCCGGCATTGATCACAATGAAACATTTGCTCCTGTATCAAGAATTGACACTGTGAGGATGGTCTTAGCTATTGCAGCTCATAATAGATGGATCATGCATCAAATGGAAATCAAGTCTACATTATTGAATGGATATTTGGAAGAAGAGGTTTATGTAAGACAACCTTCGGGTTATGAGATTGATAAGTACAGAGATAAAGTTTACAAGTTGAGGAAAGATTTATATGGATTGAAGCAGGCATCCAGAGTTTGGTATAGCAGGATTGATGAATACCTGATCAGTGTTGGATTCAACAGAATTCCAAGTGAACCAACTCTGTATACTAAGGTAAATCAGGAAGGTAAAATTTTGATTGTCTGTTTGTATGTTGATGACCTGATTTTTACTGGAGATCTATCTGTAGATGATTTTAAAAATGCCATGAAAACAGAGTTTGAGATGGCTGATTTAGGATTGATAAAGTATTCTTTTGGAATTGAAGTGGATCAATCTGATGATGGCATTTTCATTCGTCAAAATAAGTATGCAAATGAAGTGTTGAAAAGGTTTAGAATGTTGAATTGCAAGCCAGCTGCAACACCAATGGCAACTGGTATTAAACTTAGAAAGTATGATGAGGGATCATATGTTGATACAACTCTGTATAAGAGGCTGGTTGGAAGCCTTATGTACTTAACAACAACCACACCTGACATTATGTTTGCTGTGAGTTTGATTTCCAGATTCATGGAGACTCCGAAGAGTTCTCATTGGCAAGAAGAAAAGAGGATCCTGAGATATGTTGCTGGAACAATTGACTTTTGTATCCGATACACATCCAGTTTAAAATTTGAGCTGATCAGATATACTGATAGTGATTTTGCAGGTTCCATTGATGACAGAAAAAGCACATCTGGGTATGTGTTCAGTCTTGGATCTGGAGCGGTGGCATGGGCATCAAAGAAACAACCCATTGTGACTCTATCTTCCACTAAGGCAGAGTATGTTGCAATAGCTGCAGTTGCATGTCAAGATGTGTGGATGAGAAGGGTCTTGAATGAATTGTTGCATGACTAGAATGATGCAACCCAAATTATTTGTGACAATAAATCTGCCATTGCACTCTCAAAGAATCATGTCTTTCACAAACAGAGTAAGCACATTGATACGAGGTATCATTTCATTCGTGAACTAGTAAATGGCAAAGAAATTTTTGTTCAGTTCTGCAGATCTGAAGAACAATTTGCAGACATATTTACGAAACCATTGAGAAATGAATTGTTCAAAATTCATAGAAAAAATATTGGGGTCTGTAAGCTGTAATGCATTGTTTACAACAATTTTGTTTATGTTTTTGAAATGATTAAGAGGGAGTATATCAGAGATTAATCATTTCACCGCCTGGATAGCGGGGGATCGATGGCCATCTTGACCCTTCAAGACTTGAATATTTAATTACTCTAAACAGTGGCCGCCTTAACCTTTGAAGGCAACGAAATTCTATCATCGCCTTCATTAAATTTTATCGTTTCTAAAATCGTAGGGGAAATTTGTGTTAGTATAAATAAATGAAGAACGGATTGTAATAGGGTGGTGATCTGAAGAATCACATTTTTTAATAGAAGTAATTTTTGAATTCTCTCTATGGATTTTGCATTTATGATTTCCTGTTATTGAGTTTGTAAACTCATTTCATTCCTTGACCGAATTATTTATATTGCTTTCAATTTGATTTAACGCAGTAATTATTTTGATTTTACCGATTGCGAACCCAATCTTATATTTATTCGGAGTTTACCTATTAAATTCCCACGGAGTTCTTTTTGTTTTACCAATAAATCTGAACCCAAAAGAGGTGGGCCCCAAAATCTGTACGTATTTCACAATTCGGCATTTCTTGTTTCATTTTTCTTTTGCATCGGGTGTTGGAAAACCCCAGACTCTGATCTACCTGGGCCCACGGCTTGATTGCATTTCGCAAATCGGAAATTCTCTTTTCATTTTGTTTTTGTATCGAGCATTTGTAAACGTCGATACCCGAAACCTCGAAAGAGCTGGGCCCACAGCCTTCTCGCGATTTCGCGATTCGGCAAATTCTTTGGGTGTTTTGTTTTAGCGTCAAGTGCCTGTAAACATCGAACCTCGAGTGCTGATGTGCCTCTATTTTTCACACCCTTCAACAATTTTTTAGAAGAAATTAATCCTTCAATAATGAAGTTTTGATTAAAAAATAAAACTTCAATAATTGAAGTTATATTAAAAAATTTAACCTTCAAGTTAACATAACGAAATCAATTTGGTATGTACTTATTCATTTTCCCATTAGATTATTAATACTTCATTAAGTCTCTATCTTCCATGTTTCAAGACTTTGAATTGATATACAAAGAGAAAATGAGATAAGAAGAGTATATCACAATGGAATGATTAAAAAAAATACAAGTATCAAATTATGCTTGCCAAGATTTAACTAAAATTTTCACCTCCATTCATTCCCTAAGTAAAATGAAAATTCAATTGGAAACTTATAATGATTAGGAAATGACACTTTCAACCTCACATTTAGCTAGTTTTTAGAAATTCAAAGAAAAAAAATTATAACACTTAAAGCAATGAGTGGAAATTGCAACTTGAGAACGTTGTAACTTTTAGCTCGGAATTCAAAATGAGACATGAGTATAGCCATTGGAGATTTGTTTTAGAGAAGAATGTGTCAAAAAAATCATATTTTGACTTAGTGTATTGTGTTCTTCTTAAATTGAGATGACTAATAACACGTAATCTAATTAATGAAATGTTTTGTTGTATGCGTGTTCTAACAATAATTATTACATGCACACTTCTTGTAGAATTAGAGGTACAGGAAAACAATTTTTGTTCCCATATGAGAATTAGAGATATGGAGGATGTCCGCATGTCCTACAGTCATGGAAAAGAAATCATAGGTCTACATGTCATGGAAAAGAAATCATAGGTCTACATGTCAGCATGGGAAACGCTAAGACAAAGTCCAATGGAAGAAGAGGCAGAGAATAACCTATAGAGTTGGTTGAAACTATGAGAAGCCTCAGAGAGAAATCCAGAGCTATAGGGAAGATAATGAAAGGATAAGTATGTTAATAAATCGTGTAAGAAGGAGGGGGTAATTAAAGGGATAATTTTTTTTGAGTCAATAGTTATCACAAATTTTCTCTTTGTATATGATATTAGTGGAATTGAGAATCATAAAGGATATTATGGACATATACATATATTTCCAAGTGATAGGCATGGAGGTCAATATGGTGAAATCCTCAATTCTATTCAATGAATAAGAAAAAGAGGTGACGACACAAACAAGAAATATGATTCTTGTGAATCACTCAAATCTAGAACAAGTAATAAAGTATATATGTTTTGCAAGGTGGTAGACAAGTATTGGTTAAGGCTACTTTAGAAAGTGTTAATGTGTATTGGATGTCTATTGCACACATTCTAATAGGTATTCTAAATAAAATTAGACAAAAGTGTTTTATCTTTTTATGGACACGGAAAAGGGAAAAGGAAGGAATCCTTTGGTAAAATGGACAAGAGTGACAACTTTGAAGTAAGCAAGAGGTTTGAGGTTGAAGAATATTGATGCATTTGATATGGCATTAGCTACAAAAATCTTGTGGAGGTTAATCTATAATGAATGACTATGGGGAAAGCGATGAAAGTAAATAACTGAAAGGAAAATAATTTGAATAATGGTTTATGTTGGAGAGGAAAAGTGTTCAGGAAGCTTCATTTATCTAGAAAGCTCTAATTAGGGCCTTCTCTATAGTTGGAAAATGGGAAACTTGGAATGTAGGAAGGAGAAATAGTGTGATAATTGGGGAAGATCATTGTATTAGCTATAAAGGAACATATAGACTTTATTCAAAAACCTTCTCAGTGACCTGTGTTATATGGGGTGTTTCTATTTGGAGGATGTATCTAATCCTATTGGAAGAAATGGTTGGAAATAAGTAGACGTCTTGGAGTCACAGTTAAAAAAAGTATAGGAATGGTCTGAATAGGTGAATGTATTGAATCACAGTGCTATAAATTTATCAAAGTGGGAAGAGAGAATCAAATGGTCAAAAACTCAAGGCATAGGGGAGTATACAAAAAAAAATGGTTACTTGGACAAAATGGGAGAATACTAGGTAGGAGAAAAAGTTTGGTGGTGGAGGTTAGTCAAAAAACTAGAGATCCCTTTAGAATCCAAAATCTTTCTCTAGTTATCTTTGGCTAATAAAATTTTAACATGTATGTTTTGGGCTAGAGTGCCTATGTGATATTAAGTTGAAAAACCTGACATTTTAATATATATGTACATATAGATGGCATAGTGCTCTAAGGAAAGTGAAAAAATAAGGGGGAGGGGAATGTAACATTCTTAGTTTTAATTCCCATAAATTATAATGTAATTGTGCAAATGCAATTTAAGTCGCTGAGCTGATATGTTTTAGGCCAGAGAGAATGTATGGATCGATATGGCCAAGGGTCGAGCTATGTAAAAATGTGCATTGCAAGTGTTAATAAAAATAAATTGTTGGTTACAATATGAGAGTGACAATAATGATGGGGGGCTATGATTCCACAAGAGAGGGAGCTAAAGGGGGTCCAAGGTTTTCCCCACTTCTATTAATCCAAGCACTTTCATAGTAATGTTTACCTCCTTTGAAATGTCCTAATAGCTATTAAATGATGTAAGAGTGGTTGGTGGGAAAATTCTTCTCACTAATTTATGAAAACATGAGATGAGTACAACCACTTTTTGGAAATGTGAAAGTCAAGCTTGCATGAGAAGAAAAGGAAATTCAAGTAATTTTTTGGTATATTTTTTTACAAGCATGTTTTGGGTAGCAAGTGGGAAGTTGGGTGATATAAAAGAGCATCAACTATGTTGTGTTTGAGAATATCCATGGACGTGATAAGTTTTATGCCAAGAACTAGGGTGTCTACCTGTAAATGCATTTCTTGTTGAGGAAATGGCTCAAGAGCCTTGAGAAGGATGTTGCAAGCACTCTAAAGTAACAACTGAGAGTTATTGGAGTCCTTAGCTAAGAGATTCATATCCAACTTTGTACATTAGATCCCTAGAGGGAAATGGGATAGCCTAAGGGATTGTGTGGTTGTTCCAGAATCAGATCCAGGAGCTTGACAGGGCTCAAAAAGGCTCAAAAATGAAAGTGCTCAGAATTCGACAAAACCAACTTCATTGTGTCTGTCTTGTTCTCCCGATTCCGGCCATATATTTACTTTGTCAAACGGGCTTCATATGCAAAAGATATCGCATTCTGATCGAAAACCCAAACAGGCAAAAAAAAGGGTTTGACTGTATAGTCCGTACAGCTGACGTGGCAGCATCTGAAGATGACACGTGGCAGGTTATGGGGCATACAACAGATGATTAGACCAGTCAGAGGGTGACATGTGTCACCACTGTAAGGGTGACACATGGCACAGGCTTACATGGTAGGTACAGTGGCATGTTGACGTGGCGGTATGGTTGTTGACTGGGCATGACTGGGCAAACACCTCGGCAGACACATGGGTGAATCAGCGTTGAAACATGGTGTCGTTCTTGGTGAATGGAGAAGTGCCATGTGGCCCAGTCATGGGCTACCACGTGGAACCCTGTGGTTGGCTTTCGGGTTATGCAAAATTTCGGGGTCTCCACCGGAGTCAAACCCCCGACGTCCATCGGGCTACGGACTAGCAGGACCGGGCTAACCACCCGCTCCACTGTTGGTTCTTAACAAACATATGGTAAATAAAATAGTTAAGTTTAATTAAAAGTTTATTTGGAGGCGGAAAGGGTTGGGGCTTAGCCCCAGCCCGCGGTTGCATTAGCCATCCCATACGACCCGGTGATATGTGGATAGGGCCCGGCCCTTGGTTCTTGGGTGGCCCCATACAACCAGGATTCTATCGCAATAAACGCGGGGAAGTGGCTAAGTTGTTATCCCTCGGTTCTATATACGCGCCCGAAGACCAGGAGCCAACCCGGACAGGGGGGCTAGCGTACAACAGGTGGAGCACCTGGCCCTATGGCGGACTTCCATATGCCCAAGGGAACGCGCCAAAAGGGGCTGCACCCTATATTTAAATTTATTTGGGTTTTGAAACTATAACAAATGGATTTTTAATTAATTTTTCCTGTAATTAATGGATTTTATCCATTATTGGGAGATTTTGAGCCCTATTTGAGCCCAGATTTTGGGAGGAAGTTGGGGATGGATAACCAACTTCAGATCTATAAAAACCAGGCCTGTTTGAGGCCATGAAGGACAGTCAGAGCAGATTTATGTTGAAGGGAAGCCAAGCCAAAGCCATTTTTATGCAAGCAAGTTGTTGAGGAGCAAACGCTTGCGGGCCATTTCTGGGAGCTCCGGTCATCTGTTTTGTGTGTCGTTTCTTCTGCTGGGTTCTAGAGATATGGAAGAACATGACCAGATCAGTCTTGTAGCCTAATGGCACTACTATGATGTACTTTTTGAGCTTTGAACAGAAATAAATAAGCCTCCCCCACTGAGACAAAGGCCCGGAGACGTAGGCAATTTTGTGCTGAACTCCATTATCACTTCTCTTGTTATGGTTTGTTGTTCTTATTGCTTCAGTTCAGATCTGTATACTATTTTATGGCTACTATGTTCCTTCATTAAATTCATCCTCTTTCATTCAGCTTCTTAAATGGTTAATTAACGCATGCAATTAAAAACTCAACCACAGTCATTAAAAGATCTTTCTAGATAAAGTGGTATCAGAGCTAGTTGACGTTTGGATTTGAGTTTTGCATGTTAACCAGGGAAAAGATACAACATGGTGAAGGCAATCTTGTTGCAGAGAATCCATTAATTGGATTGAGAAAGAGAGCTTCTGACAGCGAGAAGATGGCATCGGAAGAAGGGCTTTCTAAGGATGAGAAAGAGTTACGGAAAACTTTCCTTGCTATGTCGGAGATGGTGAAAGTTTTGTACAAGGATTACTTGGAACGAAAGAGACCAGTTTTGGGTGAATCTTCAAAGGGAAAAAGTGAAGAGGAAGAGGATCATCCTCAGATTCCTCCTTCACCTCCATCATCACCTCCTTCTTCTCCTTCTTCTTCAAGTTCAAGTTCTAAATCTAATGGAAAGAAACATGTTTATAAGCATAAGAATGAAATGCCATTGTTAAAACTCGATGTTAAATTTGAGTTACCCATATATGATGGTGGAGTAAATGCAGAGAAACTTGACAATTGGATCAGGAAGATGGAGGTTTACTGTAGTGTGCAACAGATCAAGGATGAGGCCACACAAATCAAGTTGGCATCTTTGAGACTTGCAGGTACAACTCTCATCTGGTGGCAAAGCAAGTTGCAAAATGGAACGCAACAAGTGGGTAATGTATTT
>ML781212.1:1625100-1676698 GCA_009831015.1 Picea engelmannii | reverse complement strand
GCACTTGTTGATTATTAAATTAGTTTGCTGTTTGGGATGGCTGTCTGGCGTCGTTTTGGGACAGTTTGAATTGGGTGATGCCGTCTCGGGTACTGTTAATTTTCCTGATCTGGCATGCTTAGGCAATTCAGCAATATTCTTTTCAAGTTTTTTAAGAGGCAGACTTTATATGGAGATTGGTCTCAAAGACGTTCTGGCCAGCATAACAGCTCCAAAATTGAAGAAGATAAATATGTCGGACAGCTATGGTGTTGGCCGGACGACGTGTCCGACGGGACGTATATGGACAACTTCCGTCATAATGTTGTCGCAAGGGACGCCCAATTCGTCCGTAAGGCAATTTATGCAGTATATCTACAATGTTCATAACGTGAGATCCGTCATTCTGCAATGCTTCGCTTTCAACTCTCTTGTACTCACTGTAGAGATCTGCACTTGTCCCCCCTCCAGCATTTGCAGATGCATTGCATTCTGGACAGGCATAAATGAGGTCATCACAATCATGCTTGTTCAACGGATGCCTGGAACAATAAAACGACTGCCTGGTACCTCCCTGTGCCTACTCCCATGTATCAACTGCCTGATAAATGGGTGCCATGGGGGCAAGCAGGGCCTGTTGCATGTGAAGTCTGGTAGTGCGGAGTGGAGAATGACAGAGGGAACCCCCATGGTTGACCCCCCTGCTGCAGTGTGTACAACACTAAGTGATATTTCTGATGAATCCTTGCCAACTGCTTGCATCTGCATTCCACTGCCATCAGCCAAAGATGATCGCTGGACAAAGCTGCTGATCAGATCATTCAATTCTAAAGAGAACGAAGCTAGAGGAGCTATAATCACAAGTGCCATAGGCAGCGTTTCGTATGATCTTGAAAACTCTATGGCTGGGAGAGCGGAAAGCTCTGCAAAAGAAGAATACAGCACTACTTCCCTAATAGTGCCGAGGTTGGCAGAAATATTCATCAACGTTCTTTTAACTTTCTGGTTCAAAGTGGATGGTTTCTCTAGCGCTCTGGTAGCTAGAAAGGCGATTAAAGATTATATTGTGGACAACAGAGGAAGAGGATTTGCTGCCCATGTGTTTATAACCAAAGCTGAGGTCAGATCTAATGCCAATAACACCAATAAAAGCCATGTCTGCCAGTTGTTGTGGTTCAAAGGTAATCATCTAAGCCCCGAAATCTGGTCTTTCATGATAGGTTTTATGAATTTGGGTTGCGCTATTAGTTGGGCAGTGCTGGTTGCATTGGAAGGAAGCATTAACAAATGGTATCATACGCATTCCATGCCACCCTCTGAACCTAGAGTTGTCGTCATAATGGCAGCTATTACTATTGCTTTGGGCATGGACTGCACGGATTTGTATTTGCATTTGCAAATTGAAAAGAATTTCCGTTCTGGCACAAAGACTTTTCTAATTTGTGCAATGATATTTTTTGAAATAGTCTGTATTGTATCAGGCAGCACAGCATTAAGAGTTTTGGGTATAAAAGTATTTGGGAGATGGATATATAGTGCTGTCCACGGCCTTGTTTGGGTCAAGTGGTCAATTGGAAGTTATCTTCTTGGTCAGTATTCGCCAGATTATGAAGGGCAATATTCATCAGCCTATGATAAATCCGCTGGTTGGTGGACTAGTCGTGCAATGTATATGTACTCTTCTGCTTTCATGCTGAATGCTGTTTTGACTGGAGTGCGGGCCCACTGGGATTACTTGTAAGAAGTGGAGGGATTAGTGCAGAACAATTATATTGTTGTCAAACAATATCATTGAATTATATTTAATATCATTTTATTTTTATTTTTAAACAGTGTTATTTAATTCAAAATAATTATGCCGAAAGGTGTGTATACCTATTGGAGATGGGCACAATTAATGATCTTTTAATCTTAAATTTTACTCTGATGGTTATGCATTGAAGATGCTGGCATATTCTTTGTCGTCCTCCAAAATTAACGAGTCAGATTTATTGTTGATAACTTCTTTGCATTTATAAATGCATCCATTAACCTAATTACTTTTTAACATTTACCTAATCATATTAAGAAATTACTGTAACATCATATGATTGCCACGTTTAAATGATTAACTTTTAGAATTCTTCAACTGTCCAGTTTCTTCGTGCATGGGCCCGACATTTTTACTGAGTTTTTTTTAACCTGACGTTTTTACTAAAAAAAAATTTAACGCGAGAGTTTTTTTAGTAGGTATGTTTTTATATGTGCACCAAGGCAAATATTGTAATCCATTGCAAAGCAACTTAGTCCCGCAACTGTTTCCCTGTGTAGATTGTAAAAAGTTGACGTTTGTTCTTCTCATTAAGAAAGTGTTTCCCTGTGTACATTGTAAAGAGTTGATACTGAGTTGACCCTTAGTCTATGTATATTGCCATTGTAAAGAGTTCACCCTTGTTCTTCATATAATCTCCATGTATTTCAACGGATCATATTCTTTTTACATTAAAGACGATGTTTCATATTCACAGAATCGTTTGATAAAATATGAACTGATAAAATTGAATCAGTCTTCTTCCTCCTTTCGGATGGTTGGCTTAACAAATTATTCTCCGCAAGCGTATATGAGTTTACTGATGTTGCGATCTCATTTAATAAAAAAGATGCATCTTCTCCCATATGAGTTAAAAGTGATCAACATCCCATAATAAACAGTAAGCCCATAATGAGAAGAGATTTGGCAGGTTGCAATACTTTAAGATCAGCTTCTGAATATTTGTTTGAATCTTTGAACTGGGAGAAAGAGAAATCCGATTGGCATTTCTGATGGGCTTATTCAGTCAATCTCTATATCCAGGTCATGAGGAATCGGTCTTGTTCAACCCAGCGATCTTCTGAATCGGCATCACAAACAAGCCTAGCTATTAGTATGAATTGGCAAAGTCTACATCCTTCAGAGCTCTCTCCCAATATTTGGAAACGCTTAGAGAGAATGGCGTGGAATTACAGACAACAATCAGCGGAGTTTCAAACATCTAGGTAGGATCATAAGCAAGGTTTTTCCATCTCTGTTCGCCCTATTTTTTTTGAAGAACTAAACATGGCTTAAGTGGAACTCGTAGCTGCTCCCCACCAAGGTCGGAATTTGGATTCCTCCTTACCAGTTTTAGGTATCTCTATTTAAATTTGTGCCCTTTATCAGAGATTAATTATTTCACCACATGGATAGAAGCGGATCGGTGGCGTCTTGACCCTTCAAGACTTGAAGATTTAATTACTTTAAACGGTGGCCGCCTTAACCTACTTGAAGATTTAATTACTTTAAACGGTGGCCGCCTCTTTGAAGGCAACGAAATTTTATCACGGCCTTCATTAAATTTTATCGTTTCTAAAATCATAGGGGCAATTGGTGTTAGTATAAAGAAATGAAGAACGGATTGTAATAGGGTGGTGATATGAAGAATCACATTTTTGAATAGAAGTAATTTTTGAATTCTCTCTATGGATTCTGCCCTTATTGAGTTTGTAAACTCATTTCATTCCTTCATCGAATTAGTTATATTGCTTTCAATTTGATTTAACGCAATAATTATTTTGATTTTATCAATTGTGAACCCAGTCTTATATCTATCCGGAGTTTACCTGTTAAATTCCCACGGAGTTCTTTTTGTTTTACCAACAACTCCGAACCCAAAAGTGGTGGGCCCCAAAATCTGTACGTATTTAGCAATTCAACATTTCTTGTTTTGTTTTTCTTTTGCATCGGGTGTTGGCAAACCCTGAACTCCGATCTACCTGGGCCCACGGTGTCATCGTTAGAAGTCACTCCTGGATTGCGACAGGAGCAGAGCCCAACGCCCATCAATTTATGTCACGAATAAATTTAATGGGTGATCAAATGGGTAGAGACCCAGGAAGGTATCACTCTAACTCAGGGACCAGGCCTGGTATGTAAAGAACAAAGGAGGTTTTGATCTAACTTTTGTCAGTGAGTTGATTGTAAAATGAGCAGGTGGAAGACTTGGTGAGATGAGTGAGCAAGACTGCTTCAGGCATCAGGTCTTTCAACAGCTTAAGGAAGAAAAGCTCAGAATACAAGATCCTCTTGGTTCTGAGCTTCAGGGAACTGAAGGGTGACTTGACTGGATCCTCCAATTCCAAATCATTCAACGTTGAGAAAATACAAGAACTGATTAGAGACAATGCAACTATTACAGTGATCCAACCTACATCATCCTATAACAGCGCAACTCGACTAGATCCTCCAATTCCGAGTTGTTCTAACACAGTGTAAACAAAGAGACAGAAAGAAGCTGACATTCATAAGGAAAAAAGTCTCAAGTGCCAATACATAACCAGAGAAACCAGTGCTTCGTTAAAACTTTACAATCGAGAGCCTAGCTCAACCATCGATCATTACAAAATGGCAAAAATCCCTACATATAGCCAAAACAAAACAACAACAACGAAAACGAGAAACTGCATTAAAAACATTGTGTCTGCATGTCTTCTAGCAATCTGCACATGCAGACGTTGGGCAGACTGCCCATGCAATCATTTGTCAGACGCAAACTCTATCAGGATGGACTATCATTCAACTTTTGCGCTTTGTCCTTTCCTGGCCTTTTATTTATGGAAGAAGACGACGTTCAACCAACTTCAACTGCCATAATAACGGATTCCTTGGGAACGGAAATGGCCTCGGTCAACTCTGTACTCAGACAACGTGGCGACCTTTCTTTGGATGCTACTTCACTGGACTGCTACGAGAGGACCCCTATGGCGGACGTGGATGAGGGTCTGACGGGGGTGATGGCACCAAAACTGTGAGGGTGAGATGAGAGGTGATGAGGTGTGGGAGATGTGACAGGGGAAGACACATGGCAGAAGGCGATAAGCGGAGGGAGTAGGATATGGGATATAATGGTAACAAGGGACAGATTATTTATGGGAGGCTGACGTGGAAGGGAGTGGGACACGTGGCAGGTGGTGAGTGGATGATGAGATGGGGAGGGACCATGTGGACGGAGAGAGGGGAGTTGTGGGACCGACTGTTGAGGACGGGGAGGAGCAAAAGGAAACGAGCCTTGTCGTGCGGTCAAGTGGAGAACAGGTGGTAGGGGAAAAGACGGCACAGAAGGCGACACGATAGGAGGGGGCCCCACATCAATACCACATCATTCCGGACCCCCCCCCCCTTTATTAAAGGCAAAATGGCAGAGGGGGGGTGGAATTGCCTGAGCGTCGTTGATCTAGGCACCTCAATCTCGGTCGTTTGAGAGATGCGCGCCCGATTCCAGACCGCCCCCCCCGTTAAAGGCAGAATGGCGAGAGGGCTCTGGAATCCAACCTCGACCGCAGATCTGAGCACCCCGATCCAGGCCGTTGAAAGATGCACGACCAATTATCCAAATGCACATTTGCGCCCCAACTTAGGGTAAGTGGGTTTTTACCCCGCTTCTTCACATTTTTCGCCCAAAGGGGCTTATCTTTCAGGAGAACACCCCCTTTACAAGAAATGTTGCTAACACACGGCTTGATTGCATTTTGCGAATCGACAATTCTCTTTGCATTTTGTTTTTGTATCGAGCGTTTGTAAACGCCGATACCCGAAACCCCAAAAGAATTGGGCCCACAACCTTCTCGCGATTTCGCGATTCGGAAAATTCTTTGGGTGTTTTGTTTTGGTGTCGAGCGCCTGTAAACATTGAACCTCGAGTGCTGACGTGCCTCTGTTTTTCACATTTGGTATCAAAGCTGCCAGTCTATCCTGCAGATCATTCTGTCAGTTGCTCATTTCAATGCAGATAATTCTTGTTGGTGCCTAATTTCACTTTCCTATTTTCCTGCATGAAAGTTTATTTGATTTCTTTCAAACTTTTATAATTGGTTGCATCTAGTAGTAGTTCTTCTCAGATTCAGGTTCCTGTTCTGAGTGAAAAGTCATATGACTCTTGGTATATTCGAATGAGAACGATTTTTCATTCTCAGGATTTGCGGACTTATGTTATTGATGGTTATGTCGAGCCAACTGATGTTGCAGCAAGATTGGCTCTGTCTAATGTTGACTGTGTTTTGCTGAAGGAAAACATGAAGAAGGATAACAAGGCTCTTGGATTAATCCAACAAGGATTAAATGAATCCATTTTTATGAAGATTTCTAGTGCTACATCTTTGAAGATGGCTTGGGACATTCTTGAAAACTGTTATCAAGGTGTGTCCAAGGTGAAGACAGTCAAGTTGCAGAACTTGAGAAGGGATTTCGAAAATCTGAAGATGAAGAATAATGAAAGTGTGGATATTTTCATGATTCAAGTAATGAGTGTTGTGAACTAGCTGAGACAGTATGGAGATGATGTTGAGAATAAAAGAGTTATTGAGAAAGTGCTGAGAAGTTTGCCCAAGAAGTTTGAACCTGTTGTGGTATCCATAGAGGAATTTAAGGATTTAATTCTAATGCAAATTGATGAATTAACTGGTTCTCTTGTTGCTCATGAATCTATGATATCTAGATATGAAGAGGGATCCATGGAGCATGCTTTGAAATCCCAACAGGCAGAGGCAGAGGAAGGTCTTATAATCGTGGAAGAGGAGGTTGATTTTCTAGCCCAAGGGACAATAGAGATGAATCAGAGTATGAGCAGAAGTCCCAGTAGAATCCTCCTAATTTAAGAGGGAGCAGCAGCAAACCCTGGCAACAAGAAAATCAGAGGTATGATAAAACTAAAGTGCAATGTTATTATTGTAAGAAGTTTGGGCATTTTGCTAACAAATGTTGGAAGAAATAGGCAAATGCTGGAAAGCACTATGCACATATCACAAATGAGTCTGAGCATGATCAAAATCATGTGTTTTCTGACCTGTAATGTCACTCAGGAAAATGCTAGTGATATTTGGTCTTTGGATAGTGGTTGCAGCAATCACATGACTAGTAATAAGGACTTATTTTCTTCCAATGATACTAGTATTCAGTCTGAATTCAAATTGGGAAATGATTGTAAGGCTACAGTCAATGGTAAAGGTATAGTTCCAGTTTAAAATGCAATCTTATCAGTGTTGGACGGTTGTTGGAGAAAAAGTACAGAGTGTTCTTCAACAACAAGGTATGTACTATCTATGATAAATTACCCAGCAAACAGTTGATTGAAAGAGTAGAGATGACCAATAATAGAATGTTTCCACTTGTTATGATAAATGATTTGCGTGGTTCTTTGAATGCTTATAAAACTGGAAGTTTAGATGAATCTTGGTTATGGCATTTGAGATATGGTCATTTACATTTTGGTGGCTTAGATCTGTTACAGAAGAAACATATGGTAAAGGGGTTACCTTGTATTCCGCAACCTGCAAGCTCTTGTGAGAGCTACATACTTGGAAAACATCACAAAGAGAAATTTGTTTCAGGTGTTTCCTACAGAGCAAAAGCTCCATTGGAAATTGTCCACACAGATTTATGTGGACCTATGCAAACACCTTCTTTAACTGGTTGTGTTTATTTTATGACTTTCATTGATGATTTCAGTAGGAAGACTTGGTTGTATTTGTTGAAACAGAAGTTTGAAGCTTTTAATGTTTTTAAGAAATTTAAGTCTATGGTTGAGAATGAGAGTGGTCGAACCATTAATATCCTCAGGTCTGACAGACGAGGTGAGTATAAATTGATTGAATTCATTAAATTTTGTGATCTTCATGGAATTAAAAGGCAGTTTACTACTCGTTATACTCCATAGCAGAATGGAGTGGCTGAAAGGAAGAATCGGACCATCATGGACATGGCTCGAAGCATGTTGAAAGATAATCATATTTCAAATGAATATTGGGGAGATGTGGTTCTTTGCTCTATTTTTATATTGAATAGAAGTCCGACCAAGATCGTGAGGGATTGTGTACCTCAGGAAGCCTGGGATGGTAAATCTTGCAATGTTTCTCATTTCAGAATTTTTGGATGTGTTGCATTTGCGCATGTACCTGCAGAAATGAGGAGGAAGTTGGATGAAAAAAGCGAGAGATGTATCTTTGTTGGATACAGTGAAGAGTCTATTACATATAAACTCTACAATCCTATCACCCAGAAATATGTAATCAACAGAGATGTTCAATTTATAGAAGATGAAGCATGGGATGGAAGTATTGACAAATCAATTTCAGAGGGAGCTGTGTTACCCCGTGAAGATGATGATGGATTTGAGTAGGATGAAGGAGATGGACAGATGGTTCCACATGCACTTATGCCTGCAGCAAGAAGTCCAACAAGGCAAGCACCATATTTCATCCCATCTCAATTTAGAACGCCAATAACTCATGAGCGTGGTGAGCCATCTGGACATGGTGGACATCAAACAGATTCACAGGTAAGTAGTGAATCAAATCCCACTTTAGCTTCATTAAGAGACAGATTTAAAGGACATAAGACTAGAATCTTAAAATAATTGTATGATCAGAATGAAGAAGTAGATCAGATTTCAAATTTTGCATTAATGGCATGTGATCCTGTAAGTTTTGATGAAGTTGTTAAAGAGGATGTATGGATAAAAGCAGTGGATGAGGAGATTGATTCCATTGAAATAAATAACACTTGGGATCTTGTCTATTTACCTGAAGGTAAGAAGAGCATTGGTGTTAAGTGGGTTTATAAGACTAAGTTGAATGCATATGGTGAAGTTGAAAAATACAAGGCAAGACTTGTAGCTCAGGGGTTTAGTCAGCAACCCGGCATTGATTACAATAAAACATTTGCTCATGTAGCAAGAATTGACACTGTGAGGATGGTCTTAGATATTGTAGCTCATAATAGATGGATCGTGCATCAGATGGACATCAAGTTTGCATTCTTGAATGGATATTTGGAAGAAGTGGTTTATGTAAGACAACCTCCAGGTTATGAGATTGATAAGTACAGAGATAAAGTTTACAAGTTGAGGAAATCTTTATATGGATTGAAGCAGGCATCCATAGTTTGGTATAGTAGGATTGATGAATACCTGATCAGTGTTGGATTCAGCAGAAGTCCAAGTGAACCAACTCTCTCTGTATACTGAGGTAAATCAGGAAGGTAAAATTTTGATTCTCTGTTTGTATGTTGATGACCTGATTTTTACTGGAGATCTATCTGTAGATGATTTTAAAAATCCCATGAAAACAGAGTTTGAGATGACTGATTTAGGATTGATGAAGTATTTTCTTGGAATTGAAGTGGATTAATCTGATGATGGCATTTTCATTTGTCAAAATAAGTATGCAAATGAAGTGTTGAAAAGGTTTAGAATGTTGAATTGCAAGCCAGCTACAACACCAATGGCAACTGGTATTAAAATTAGCAAGTATGATGAGGGATCATATGTTAATACAACTCTATATAAGAGTCTGGTTGGAATCCTTATGTACTTAACAACAACCATACCTGACATTATGTTTGTTGTGATTTTTGTTTCCAGATTCATGGAGACTCCGAAGAGTTCTCATTAGCAAGCGGGAAAGAGGATCCTGAGATATGTTGCTGGAACAACTGACTTTGGTATCTGATACACATCCAGTTTAAACTTTGAGTTGATCGGATATACTGATAGTGATTGTGTAGGTTCCATTGATGACAGAAAAACAACATCTGGGTATGTGTTCAGTCTTGGATCTGGAGCGATGGCATGGGCATCAAAGAAACAACCCATTGTGACTCTATCTTCCACTGAGGCAGAGTATGTTGCAACAGCTGCAGCTGCATGTCAAGCTGTGTGGATGAGAAGGGTCTTGAATGAATTGTTGCATGAACAGAATGATGCAACCCAAATTGTTTGTGACAATAAATCTGCCATTACACTCTCAAAGAATCATGTCTTTCACAAACAAAGTAAGCACATTGATACGAGGTATCATTTCATTCGTGAACTGGTAAATGGAAAAGAAATTTTTGTTCAGTTCTGCAAATCTGAAGAACAATTTGCAGACATATTTACGAAACCTTTGGGAAATGAATTGTTCAAAATTCATAGAAAAAATATTGGGGTCTGTAAGCTGTAATGCATTGTTTATAACAATTTTGTTTCTGTTTTTGAAATGATTAAGAGGGAGTATATCAAAGATTAATCATTTCACCACCTGGATAGTGGCGGATCGGTGGCCGTCTTGACCCTTCAAGACTTGAATATTTAATTACTCTAAATGGTGGCCGCCTTAACCTTTGAAGGCAACGAAATTCTATCACCGCCTTCATTAAATTTTATCGTTTCTAAAATCGTAGGGGCAATTGGTGTTAGTATAAATAAATGAAGAACGGATTGTAATAGGGTGGTGATCTGAAGAGTCACATTTTTTAATAGAAGTAATTTTTGAATTCTCTCTATGGAATTTGTGTTTATGATTTCCTGTTATTGAGTTTGTAAACTCATTTCATTCCTTGATCGAAGTATTTATATTTCTTTCAATTTGATTTAACGCAATAATTATTTTGATTTTACCGATTGTGAACCCGGTCTTATATTTATTTGGAGTTTACCTGTTAAATTCCCACGGAGTTCTTTTTGTTTTACCAGTAACTCCGAACCCAAAAGTGGTGGGCCCCAAAATCTGTACGTATTTCACAATCGACATTTATTGTTTCTTTTTACTTTTGCATCGGGTGTTGGCAAACCCCCAACCCTGAAATTTGATCTGCCTGGGCCCACGGCTTGATTGCATTTCACAAATCGACAATTCTCTTGGCATTTTGTTTTTGTATCGAGCATTTGTAAACGTCGATACCTGAAACCCCGAAAGAGCTGGGCCCACAGTCTTCTCGCAATTTGGTGATTCGACAAATTCTTTGGGTGTTTTGTTTTGGCGTCGAGCGCCTGTAAACGTCGAACCTTGAGTGCTGACGTGCCTCTGTTTTTCACACCCTTCAACAATTTTTTATAAGAAATTAATCCTTCAATAATGAAGTTTTGATTAAAAAATAAAACTTCAATAATTGAAGTTATATTAAAAAATTTAACCTTCAAGTTAACATAACAAAATCAATTTGGCATGTGCTTATTCATTTTCCCATTATATTATTAATACTTCATTAAGTCTCTATCTTCCATGTTTTGAGACTTTGAATCGATATACAAAGAGAAAATGAGATAAGAAGAGTATATCACAATGGAATGATTATAAAAAATACAAGTATCAAACTATGCTTGCCAAGATTCAACTAAAATGTTCACCTCCATTCATTCACTAAGTAAAATGAAAATTCAATTGGAAACTTAGAATAATTAGGAAATGACACTTTCAACCTCACATTTAGCTAGTTTTTAGAAATTCAAAGAAAAAAAATTATAACACTTAAAGCAATCAGTGGAAATTGCAACTTGAGAATGTTGTAACTTTTAGCTTAGAATTCAAAATGAGGCATAAGTATATCCATTGGAGATTTGTTTTAGAGAGGAATGTGTCAAAAGAATCATATTTTGACTTAGTGTATTGTGTTCTTCTTAAATTGAGATGACTAATAACATGTAATCTAATTAATGAAATGTTTTGTTGTATGCATGTTCTAACAATAATTATTACATGCACACTTCTTGTAGAATTAGAGGTATAGGAAAACAATTTTTGTTCCCATATGAGAATTAGAGATATGGAGGATGTCCACATGTCCTACAGTCATGGAAAAGAAATCATAGGTCTATATGTCATGGAAAAGAAATCATAGTTCTACATGTTAGCATGGGAAATGCTAAGACAAAGTCCAATGGAAGAAGAGGCAGAGAATAACTATAGAGTTGGTTGAAACTATGAGAAGCCTTAGAGAGAAATCCAAAGCTATAGGGAAGATAATGAAAGGATAAGTATGTTAATAAATCGTGTAAGAAGGAGGGGGTAATTAAAGGGATACAACTTTTTGAGTCAATAGTTATCACAAATTTTCTCTTTGTATATGATATTAGTGGAATTGAGAATCATAAAGTATATTATGGACATATACATATATTTCCAAGTGATAGGCATGGAGGTCAATATGGTGAAATCCTCAATTCTATTCAATGAATAAGAAAAATAGGTGACAACACAAACAAGAAATATGATTCTTGTGAATAACTCAAATCTAGAACAAGTAATAAAGTATAGATGTTTCACAAGGTGGTAGCCAAGTATTGGTTAAGGCTACTTTAGAAAGTGTTAATGTGTATTGGATGTCTATTGCACACATTCTGAAAGGTATTCTAAATAAAATTAGAAAAAAATGTTTTATCTTTTTTATGGACACGGAAAAGGGAAAAAGGAAGGAATCCTTTGGTAAAATGGACAAGAGTGACAACTTTGAAGTAAGCAAGAGGTTTGAGGTTGAAGAATATTGATGCATTTGGTATGGCATTAGCTACAAAAATCTTGTGGAGGTTAATCTATAATGAATGACTATGGGGAAAGCAATGAAAGTAAATAACTGAAAGGAAAATAATTTGAATAATGGTTTATGTTGGAGAGGAAAAGTGTTCAGGAAGCTTCATTTATCTAGAAAGCTCTAATTAGGGCCTTCTCTATAGTTGGAAAATGGGAAACTTGGAATGTAGGAAGGAGAAATAGTGTGATAATTGGGGAAGATCATTGTATTAGCTATAAAGGAACATATAGACTTTATTCAAAAACCTTCTCAGTGACCTGTGTTATATGGGGTGTTTCTATTTGGAGGATGTATCAAATCCTATTGGAAGAAATGGTTGGAAATAAGTAGACGTCTTGGAGTCACAGTTAAAAAAAGTATAGGAATGGTCTCAATAGGTGAATGTATTGAATCACAGTGCTATAAATTTATCAAAGTGGGAAGAGAGAATCAAATGGTCAAAAACTCAAGGCATAGGGGAGTATACAAAAAAAAAAATGGTTACTTGGACAAAATGGAAGAATACTAGGTAGCAGAAAAAGTTTGGTGGTGGAGGTTAGTCAAAAAACTAGAGATCCCTTTAGAATCCAAAATCTTTCTCTAGCTATCTTTGGCTAATAAAATTTTAACATGTATGTTTTGGGCTAGAGTGCCTATGTGATATTAAGTTGAAAAACCTGACATTTTAATATATATGTACATATAGATGGCATAGTGCTATGAGGAAAGTGAAAAAATAAGGGGGAGGGGAATGTAACATTCTTAGTTTTAATTCCCATAAATTATAATGTAATTGTGCAAATGCAATTTAAGTTGTTGAGCTGATATGTTTTAGGCCAGAGAGAATGTATGGATCGATATGGTCAAGGGTCGAGCTATGTCAAAATGTGCATTGCAATCGTTAATAAAAATAAATTGTTGGTTACAATATGAGAGTGACAATAATGATGGGGGGCTATGATTCCACAAGAGAGGGAGCTAAAGGGGGTCCAAGGTTTTCCCCACTTCTATTAATCCAAGCACTTTCATAGTAATGTTTACCTCCTTTGAAATATCCTAATAGCTATTAAATGATGTAAGAGTGGTTGGTGGGAAAATTCTTCTCATTAATTTATGAAAACATGAGATGAGTACAACCACTTTTTGGAAATGTGAAACTCAAGCTTGCATGAGAAGAAAAGGAAATTCAAGTGGATTTTTGGTATATTTTTTTACAAGCATGTTTTGGGTAGCAAGAGGGAAGTTGGGTGATATAAAAGAGCACCAGATATGTTGTGTTTGAGAATATCCACGGATGGGATAAGTTTTATGCCAAGAACTAGGGTGTCTACCTGTAAATGCATTTCTTTTTGAGGAAATGGCTCAAGAGCCTTGAGAAGGATGTTGCAAGCACTCTAAAGTAACAACTGAGAGTTATTGGAGTCCTTAGCTAAGAGATTCCTATCCAATTGTGTACACTAGATCCCTAGAAGGGAAATGGGATAGCCCAAGGGATTGTGTGGTAGAGAAGGGGATACCATTCTTCGGGTTGTGCGGGTTGGGAGAAAAGAGAGTTGGTGGATTGGAATTGTTGTTGGAGTTGGAAACATGGGTTTTGGGTTGTTGAGTGTGGAGAGTGGACAACCAAGAGGAGCACACATCCTTGTGGACTCATAGCCCCAGCTCAGGGGTGGATATTTTTTAGAGTAATGGAACAACAAGCCTATGGTTGGGAGGAACATCCTTCATACATGACCAATTGGTTTCCCGATTAAAACATAAGTTTTCGTTATGTTTTCTATATCATTTCCACTATGTAATGTTTATTGGAATGTTTTTTAGTATGTGTAAATAGCATGCATTCATGGTTTAAAATTGTTGGTAATTTCATGAGAAATTGTATGGGCCTACTCCTCCTTTGTTGATTTTTGTTTGTGTTAGGGCATTTTTAATCGGTTTTTAGCAAGCTGGGTACATTACAAACATTTTACATTGAAAATTAATAAAATGAAATACATCGTCGACTACGGACAGGTAAGGACCAGAGTAATGGGAAGCTATGATTCCACAATAGAGGGGGCTTAATGGGGATTTTGAGGGGTTTCCACATGCCTTGGGTCTTAAGACACCTTCATTAATCAATTTGTCAAGTAGTTATTTAACCTCTTGACTTACTACACACTCAATCATTGAATTCATGTAAGAGGTTACATGAAAAAGTTAGCACACTCAATTATTACAACATGGGTTGAGTGTAATCATTTTTGGGGGAAGTGTGAGGGTCAAGCAAGCATGGTAGAAGAAGGAAAAAAGAAATTCAAGTAGAAGAGAGAGCATTTTTTACAGTTAGCAAGAAGTAAGGAAAAAACAGAGTTTAGTGCTGGGAAAGAGTAGGAAGCCATAGTGAGTATTGAAGATAGTTTATTGAAGTTGGTAATTATGCCAAGAGTGGGGTTTTCATGGAAGTATGTGATTTATGGTGAGAAATTATATGAAGAGCATTTGTAAATGTTATGTGAGAACTCATGTTGTAGCTTGATTTCTTGGATCCCCAAGTAGTGAGATTCCTGGACGGTCTGTGTTGGAGTCCTAGAGGGGATGGAGATTGTCTAAGGGATTGCGGTGCAGAGAAGGAATTATCATCCCTTGGGTTGTGAAAATTGATGGGGAAGAGATTTGGGCTATTGAAATTTTTGTAGGAGTCACATCATTGTGTTTTAGTGAGTTTTGAGATGTTACAGGGACTCTAGACACCAGTAGGAGATTGTCTCTCCTTGTGGACTCATATCCCCAACTTTGAGGTGACTCATTATTGTCTATAGTTGTGAGGAACATTTGACATCTATAGTTGGTTGTGTAAAAAAAAAATTGAAAAATAAGAGTTTTGAACATTATGTTATTTATAATTATAATGTTATGATTGAATGGCTATATTTTACATGTATAAATGTTGTTATGTGTATTTAATTGTTTACATTCATTAGTTTAATTATTATTAACAGTTGTATGAGCTTCTATCTTATATTGTGTATATTTCCTCATTTTAATTAATAAGTTAGTTGATTTAGTAGTCATGTATCCCATTAAAAGAGTTGTGTATGTTACAGTGAATTTATGCCTTTGTTATAGACATTTCCAAAACTATTATATTCAACTATTTAAGCATAGAAAACAAACCATGTCTCCAAGTTGGGAGAGCATGGTATACTATTTTATAGGATATTACACCTACATGAAATCAGAATAATCACCAACAACCGTGGTTTGAATAACTTATAGCGATATGTTATTCACTAGGTTCAACTTTGAAACCTAGATGATATGTAAAGTCTTGTATGAACGTGTTTTTTAATTTTTTTACCAGGTTATATTGCATGAACGTGTTTTTAAATTTTTTACGAGGTTAAATTTTGAAACTAAGATGATAGAGAAAGTCTTGTATGAACCTGTTTTTTAATTGTTTTACCAAGGTATATTTCTTATGGGGAAATTAGTTTCTTTAACAATATATCTATATTTGAGATAAAAAATTATTATGCGACAGTTAGTTTCTTTCACAATATGAATATATTTATATTTTATCTAGATAAAAATTTCTTATGCGACAGTTAGTGTCTTTGACAATATGAATATACTTATATTTTAGATAAAATTTTGGATAGATAATAATAGGGTTTTGATTTAAATAACAATATTCTTTAATCAAAAGTTTTAATATTTTTTTGGGATTGTATTACAATATTATACTGCTCAAATAGAAAAAAATTTAAGACAATGATATTTATTATTATTTAAAAATAAACATTATTCGATTACATACAAATAAATTATAAGAAGGAAAATTGATTAGATACTTTTTATATATTCATTTAATAATAAAAACATTATTAATGAAATTTGATTAAAAACATTTTATTTATTTATTTAATAATGAAAAACCAGTGTTAGGAAAGAATAAAAACATGCAATCATTGAACATTGCTTGCTGAATCACAAATAATCCATTTTCTATATCATAAAGTGATGAAGTAAGGATGATGATTTTGTCATTTTCCATGACAATGTAATTTCTCAATTTAATATCCTATAATGCCATGGTGAAGACCACTAGTCCTGTTAGTCCCATGGTTGCATGAGCATTGTTTTGAAAATTGAAATTCTGTTGTAAATTTCAATGTCTATTTTCTTCCTACAACTTCTCAAATAAAGGAGTCTGTAGAAAATCAAAGTGGAGGAGGTCTTTGGTAGCTTAAGAATACTATAGAGAAGCCTTGGGTTATGGTGTCCAATAGCAGATGTGGGAGCTTCACCAGACTAACCGTCAATACAATGGTAAGTCAGGGACATTTTCTTGTCATATTTCTCTTGAAATTAAATGTACGTGACCGAATTCCAATCAATTTCTAAGAAAACATTACAAAATTACATCTTATAGAAAAAAAAGTATAGAAATTCAGAGATCAACAAACCCTTTTGTCCCTATGTGCATAGGAACATTGCACATGCTCAGTGCATATGCAATCATCTTTATAATAAAATGGGATTAATGTTAAGATATTATATTGAGACATATATGGGAAAAGGGTATATAGTATGTACCCAAAGCATGCTTCTTCTCTACAAAAATAAAGAGTAATACTAAATGATCCATGAAATTGAAATAAATATATTTTTAGTAGTCTTTTACATAGCTTTAGAAATTAAAATAAATAGATTTTTAGTAGTGTTTTACATAGACTTAGAAGAAATAACAATATTGCCCCATGTTCATTTGCTACAGGTCTCCAACTATCACTTTTTGGTTCTCTTTCTCCAGTTATCAGTTTTGGG
The DNA here is from genome assembly GCA_009831015.1 of Picea engelmannii. Taxonomy (NCBI): domain Eukaryota; kingdom Viridiplantae; phylum Streptophyta; class Pinopsida; order Pinales; family Pinaceae; genus Picea; species Picea engelmannii. Next base: position 1,659,594 of record ML781212.1, on the reverse strand, counting down.
TTCTCTTTTCTACATGTCTCAAGCTATTATTCTGAGTTTGATCATATATTCAAACAATATACAAGTAAGAATCAAGAGAAAATGTTTTCTTCAAATTTTTAATCTTAAAAGTTAGAGGTTTATAGATAAAAGAATCAACTTTTTAATCTTAAAAGTTTGAGGTTTACCATAGAGCAATCATCGCTTGCTCAAGTTCACCAATGCCCCACGAAATGTTATAATCTTATCCACCATTTTTGTAGGTGAGAAGATAGCCAAATATTGGGCGGGTTTTCCCATCCACCATAGTTGTCAAGAATGCAGAAGTGTGCTCCTACAGTTGTTCGTCCACCATCGTTGCCGAGAATGCAAAGATGTTCTCCTGCAGTTGCAAAGACAATGTTCCATCATTTTGGATGCTTCTGGGAGTGAGGTTCTTCTCAAACTACTTAGGCTCTAGATAGATGCTCCATGCTCTATCTGTGGCTCTAGATAGATGCTCCATGCTCTATTTGTGGTTCTAGATAGATGCTCCAGTAAAAGTGAGGTTCTTCTCAAATTACTTAGACTCTAGATAGATGCTCCATCTGTAACTTCAAATGGATATGAAATCGCTCTACATACACTCCATGTGAAATGTAATTATTGAAAGGAGGATCACCTAAAAAAAAAATATAGGTAAAATTATTAAAAAAATAACAAAAAAAGTTTAAAAACTAATACCAAACGTAAAAATAATATTAGTTCATTTAAAATTGAAACTCTCTAAATTATTTTAAACTTACCCTAACTCATGCTCCATATGAGGCCATATGAGGCCAAATAAGAACTCCAAAATGAAATACCAAAGCCAAAATTTATGAATGTGTAAAATTGAAACTCTCTAAATTATTTTAAACTTACCCTAACTCATGCTCCATATGAGGCCATATGAGGCCAAATAAGAACTCCAAAATGAAATACCAAAGCCAAAATTTATGAATGTGTAAAAAAAACTTAAGTTAAAACAATAAGAATGCATTGATTTGCGTGCAAGATTTATAAAAAAAAAAGGTGAACTGATTACTATAATCCCTACAGCCCCAAGGGCAGGGACTAATAAATATGAATAGATTCTTTGTCATATCCATTATCATCATACTTTCTAATTTAAACAAGAATTACGATTCTATTTCTCCCAAAAATCTGATATAAGAATTACGATTCAATTTCTCCCAAAAATCTGATATTGGTAAGAGCACTAATGGTTTGATTTTAGAATAAGTAATGTGTGGAAGGATAAATACCTATGATTTCTAAGTTATAGAATAAGTCCATAAATGCTCAATGATGGCACATCATTATTGTCGTAATTCAATTCACAAATCATATGTCTTATGGCTGCATAATTGCATTTGCATTTAGTTACTGCATAAGAATCAATAAAAAAATAGTTGGTTGTATGCTTATGTTTAATGTTTAAATATAATACTTAGGAATTATGTAAAATAAGATGTCAACATTTATATATGTTACATATACCTATATAAGTATTATTTTTATAATTAATACTCAGTATATAAATGAGGAAAGGTTTTATATTTAAAAGTTATATTATAATTATTATGTTATTGATTTTTTAAAATAAGATTTTATAACACTAAATAAAATTGAGAGCATATTATATGCATGAGTAATAATCTATAAGAAACGATATTTAATGTGTCATTGTGATGTTAATTAAATATGTAGTGTAGATTCTATATTTAAGAAAAAAACATTATTAATGTTACATTTTGGAAGCAATCTTAGGTAGGCATGTGAAAGTTGATGCAAGATGTATGTATTATTATTTTATACTACACATTCTACATATTTGTTTTCAAGAAAAATACTAGCACTGAGTGAGGTGTTTTATATTCAATATTTTAGTCTTAGATGGGGTGTTACTTCGAAATCCCTACGTATGCTCAGCGTGAGGACATGTGGCATTCGTCGGTGCTCGTTAGTTTTTTTGAGGCTGTGGTATGGAATAGCTCATTTACTCCCACTTGAGTTGTCCTTCCGAATTCGACCTCTAGAGGATATGATGTTTGTAATTTCATGTGGGTGTGATATGCATTCAAGGATGGCAAGGTACAACATATTGATGGCTTTAGTTTAGGACTCAGACAACCTCATGGGGACTCTGAATTCTAGGTATGGTTTATACATGTTGGCCCTCATTGCTCCTGTCACTATTATTTTCTCTCCCATCGTGCTCCATAATTCTTCTCTATTGCATCATTTTCTTCTCCCCAAGCTTGCAACCCATCTCTACTTCCTTGAAATCATGCATTGTGAGCATGGCAAGATGAAACGAGCAGGTGGGTTCTTTTATCGTCTTAGAGGTCATCGACAGAGTACTTCACCTTTACAAATTCCAGCTAGCAGTGATTCCCAACAACTAGACTCCTCCATTGTGGCACCTAGTTTGTTTTCCCCACCCCCCGCCTCTTTGGTTGGTTCATCTGCCCTGCCTCCTCCAGAAGAATCCTGGGGTTTCCTGGTTGAATTGGAGGAAACCCCAAAAGATATGGGTTATTTGATTGGCAATTACACTGGTACATTTGTTGATGCATGGAAACAAAGCTCTTCTCCTCCTCCTCTGATCCCTGCACTGACCCTACTTGGCTCTAAGGAAGGTAATAGTTTGCATTTGCAGGAGAATTTTCCTTCCCCGGGTATATTATCGAATGAATAACTTCAACTCGTCTTCAAACTGGGGAGGGATAGTGCCAAAATGAAAATCAAACAAGAGTTGATGGAGAAAAAATTGGATTGGTTGATGGATCCCTGCTCTGCTCATCCGGACCAACGACGGGACCCAGAGAATCTTCATCAATCTATCATCATTCTTGAATGGCTCGGCTCCTCCAAGCATGATCCAGGTGGATATTTGTGGCCACCCACCTATTCCAACTAGCTCCTTTTGATAGTTTTAGTTCAGCACGTTCTTCTATAATTCTTTGTAATTGTGGGTTCTACACTTTCGGGGTTTTCTAAAGCCCTACAAAGCTTCCAAGTGGATATTAGTGGTTTCCCACCTAATCCAACTGGATTATTTTGGAATTTTTCATGTCAGTACATATTTTTGTACTTCCAGGGCCGTTTTGGGGCCCTAAACAACGTTTTTTTTGCTTGCCACAATAAAACTATATATGTAATCAAAGTTTGACAGCATAATATGTAGTTCTCGAAAAGACCTTTCCAATAGGTTGTCTTTCACCTAAAACGAAGGTCGTATGCAAAAGTTACAACCCTGGGAAGTTGAGGTACCAACTTACCCATCGGGGCCCACATAACTTTTGGCGTTTCATCTCCTAGGGTTAGTTTTTTGGATGTCTAGGGTTTTAGCATTCTTGAGTAATGTTAAAAAGGCCTCTGGAGCCTCATTGTAATCATTATGCTCAGACTAATGCACGTAGAAGCCACATCTCTTCTTAGAGATAGCTACCACCATTTGAGAAAGTTGTTTTCAGTTCTGAAGTTTTACATTTTCAACCTATTTTATTTATTCAATAGAAGTTATTATTCACTAGATATCTATTGTTGTTCTCAGTATCTCTGTGTTATTGTGTTCAGTCTATTATTTATTTCTTTCCTCTCATAAATCTGGATCAGTGGTATCAGAGCGGTCTACTCTTCATTTATTTTTCTTCGTGCATGTCCCCAACAAGATCTAGGTACAAGAAGTTAGGAATTGAACCATCCAAGCCTTTGCAAGATCGGTCACGTCGAGCCCAACAAAAAATCATGGGGGAGGAGATGAAATATGATGGAGCAGGAAATCCTTTTAAATTGTTGCTTGAGGAATCCCTTGCGCGACAAAGGAACGAAATGATGGACAACTTTGCACAGATCCTTCGGTAGCTTCCCACAGGAGACACATCTTCATCAAGCGGCCATGCAACCCCCTTCAAGGTACAAGTAAATTTTGATATTCCATTATTTGAAGGACTGATAGATGCAGATACTGTAGATAAATGGTTGAATCTTCTCGAAGTGTATTTTTCAGTCCACAATTTTTTCGATAGGGAAAATATTACTTTTGCACTCCTCAAGGTCATTCCCCATGTTAAGGACTAGTGGGATACTTACTCTAAGAAAAGGGCCATAAAGAAATATACAATATTTGTGGTCGTGCCCACATGGGATTCCTTTAGGGATACCATTAAATAACAATACTACCTTGTTGGAAGCTACGAGGACCAATACACAAGATGGACCACCCTGCGTTAGGAAAGGGACCAAACATTACTAGATTTCACCAATATTTTCCATACCTTGCACACTAAATTGGGTATCAAAGACTCTTAACGACATCTAGTTCTCAAATATAGCGGTTGTCTACATAGATACATTCAAACAGAAATGGATTTTATGGACACTGCATCATTAGGTATGGATTATAGATATGATGTCAAGATCAAGCATAAATTTAAGCAGAAGAGGCGAGAGTTTGGATACGCAAACTCCTCACAGCTAAAGCAGGGAAAAGGCGGCCCCAACCCACAAAACAAGGGACAGAGAAAAGATGGCCACTCTCAGGAAAACCAGTCCAAGCCACAACACAAGAAGGGTAATGAGAAGTCGAAGAAGGACACGGGAAAGTGGTGTGAATACCATAAAATCCTTTGGCACAATACCGAAGAATGTCACTCCAAGCAGTGACTGGTGGCCGAGCTGAAAGCTTCTGAGTCAAAGGAAGATTCTGACACCGAATCAAATCTAGAAGGAGGGAAGTGGATTATCGATGTCAAACTCAGTGCCACTATCGCTACCACTGAATTCTAGCCAAGCGAACCAGAAGAACCATAGGAAGGAGAATGCCTCTTTCACTCACAAATGTGAGTAAAGGGGGCTCCGCTTCATTTCATTGTCGATAGTGGAAGTAAAAAGAACCTGATCTCATCATAGGTCGTCAAGCAGTTGGACCTATCGATGATACCACACCCACGACCCTACACCATCGGTTGGCTTCGCCAAGGAAGATATCTCTGCGTCAGCCAACAATATCGCCTGCCCTATGGCATCAAGCCCTTCAAAGATGAGGTATTGTGTGATATTGCTCCCCTTGAAGTTTGTGATGTTCTTTTAGGACAACCGTATTTATGGAAGTGACATGTTGTGTATGAGTCTAGACCCCACAGTGTTATTATTACTTTGGGTAGATAATTGTACAGGATACCAAAGGTAGCGATGCCTACCGCTATTTCTTTAATCTCTACTAAGCAATGCAGTAAAGTCATTTCACAGACCGGGAAGTTCGTCTTCTTTGTGATTCATACTCGCAGTAAGCAGAAGGTCGTCGCCACATCTGTGACCTCTACACAGAGTCTCTCTTTACAAAAGAAGAAAGTGGACAGAATCATGGAAGAGTATAGACACATCTTCTCCTCACCCACCGGGGTACCGATGCACTGCCAAGTCAAGCATCCAATTGATCTAACCCTCGGTGCACCTCTGCCTAATGGACCAATTTATCGTCGCTCGCTTATGAAAAATGACGAAATCAAGCCTCATATCCAAGAGCTGCTTCAAAAGGGGCACATCATACCAATATCCTCCCCTTGCGGAAGGTTGATTGTACTAGTGCATAAGAAATATGGGACTTGGTGGCTCTGCATTGATTACAGAGCATTAAACAAAATCACAGTCAGGAACCGGTACCCAATTCCCCAAATTGATGGCCTTCTTGACCAACTCAAGGGGGCCAAGTTCTTCAGAAAGATTGACCTAAAGTCTAGCTACCACCAAGTTCCCATCGAACCGACTAATATATGAAAGAGAGATTTCAAATCTAAAGAAGGTCTCTTCGAATGGTTAGTCATGCCCTTTGGCCTAAAAAATGCACCAACAACTTTCATGAGGTTGATGGATGATGTATTGAGACCCGTCACCAAATCTTTTGTGGTGTTATATTTGGATGACATCCTCATCTTCAGCAAAACTTGGGAGGAGCACATGCAGCATATTCAGCAGGTTTTGAGCACTCCGCGGCAACACAAGTTATATGCCAACTTGGAAAAATGCTCCTTTGGCATGAACAGGGTCCAATACTTGTGTTACATTGTTGATGAACATGGGGTACATGTGGATCTAGCTAAGATCCAAGTCAACTATGACTGTCCAGCCCCGACCACACTAACTGAGCTTCAGAGCTTCTTCGGACTTTCCAACTTCTACGGAAGGTTTGTGTTGGGATTCTCCCATATTGCATAGACCCTCAGCCAAGTGACCAAGGGAAGTGGTGAGGAAAAGATCGCGTGGGGGAAGGCACAACAATGAGCATTTGATGACCTGAAGCATCGCTTGTCCTCAGTTCCAATACTCTCCTTACCTGATCTGCAACAATCGTTTGATATTAAGACTCATGCATATGAATATGTTGTAGGCACAACTCTCACTCAACACGGTCATCTGGTAGCATACCATAGTGAGACACTCTTAGATATTGTTTAAAAATACCCCACCTATGACAAGGAAATGTATTCCATTGTACAATTCTATCATCAATGGAAACATTACATTATGGAAAAGGAGACAATCATCCACACTGATCACAAGCCTCTGCAGTTCATATAGACACGGGGGAAGTTACAGAACAACTTCCATCAGAAGTGGTCCACATACCTGCAACAGTTCCATCTAAACATCAATTATAAGACAGGGAGCACAAATCATGTCGTTGACTTCCTCATTCGACCTCTCATGGTTGCACTCACCACTGTGCTCCATTCCTGTGGGCATGAGGCATCTGAGTGGCCCCAACTTTATCAGCAAGATCCTGACTTCACCACCACCTATCGGCTCTTGGGTACAGGTGTGAATGTCACCGATTTTCACATTCAAGACAGATTTTTATGCCATATGGGCCACCTCTATTTTCCTGCAAGAGAGTGTGCAAAGTTTATTTGGGAGGCTCACTACAGTCGGATGGCAGGACATTTTGGCATGGTGAAAACTGTGGTCGTTCTACAAAAAAAAAAATATTGGCCCAAACTTCGATAGGACGTCAACAAGTATATCAAATCTTTCACTTCTCATTCCATTGCCAAGCCAACCATTAAGAATCAAGGATTATACACCCATCTTCCTACTCCTGAGAGGCCTTGGGAATCCATATCGATGGATTACATGTCTGGCCTTTCATCCACCAATCAAGGCAATGATTGTGTATTTGTGGTGGTTGATTGGTTTTCAAAGATGGCCATTCTCACAGCCTGCAAGAAGAGCATCATAGCGGAAAATACTGCCAATCTCTTCTTCGAACGAGTGTGGGTCCATTTTGGGATACCACAAACCATCATCTCTGACTGGGACATTAGGTTCCTCATCACATTTTGGTCAAGTCTCTGGTCATTGTTGGACACCAAGCTCACTAAATCCACTGCCTTCCACCCTCAAATTGATGGCCAGACAGAGGTTGTCAATCAGATGATTGTGCACATCCTGCGCATGTATAACTCTAAGGATCTTTGTAAATTGGATGAAAATCTTCCCTATGTTCAGCATAGTTACAACATGGCTCTCCATAACTCCACCGGCCATAGCCCATTTCAGGTGGGGTTGGGATTCCAACCCTTGGTTCCCATTGATGTTGCACTACCTCTTGCAACCACATAGACAGAATCTTCCCATGTTCAGTTTGAGGTCGACAAAGCCACTAGAGTCATTGAGAAAATTCAACACATCTTCCAACAGGTCCATGAGATTTTGCAGAAAGTCAATGCTAAGTACAAGCAATGTCATGATCAACAACGGGTATCGTACAAGTTTCAGGTGGGAGACAAGGTCTGGTTACATTTGCAGAAATAACGCCTTACAGGGCCCCATCAAAAGCCCTGTCCACTTCGCTATGAGCCTTACACTATCACCAAGGATGTGGGAGACAATGGTTTTGAGCTCAACACTCCCCCCTTCCTTGGCTTACACCTAGTGTTCAATGTGGACCTCCTCCGACCATATTTTCCACCATTATTGGACACCTCAAAGATCGCAGAATAGTTGACACCAACAGAGCTCAACCTTGACTGCATGTAACAGGCATCCATTGATCAGATAGTGGACACACAGGTCAAGGGCACTTGCCAACAGAGTATCCAGCTTTATCGGGTTGTCAAGGCAAGGCATCTCCTACACCAATAAAAATGGCTCACCTAGGGTCAAATTCAACAGAGATTTCCTCACCTAATGGGGGCAGTCAACACAATGGAGACCATTGCTTCTTAAGGGGAGAGGACTGATCCAGGTGGATATTGGTGGCCACCCACCTATTCCAACTAGCTCCTTTTGACAGTTTTAGTTCAACGCGTTCTTCTGTAATTATTTGTAATTGTGGGTTCTACACTTTCGGGGTTGTATGAATCCCTACACAGTTGCCAAGTGGATATTGGTGGCTACCCACATAATCCAACTGACTTATTTAGGAAGTTTTCATGTCAGTACATCTTTTTGTACTTCTAGGTCCCTAAACAATTTTTTTTGGCTTGCCATAGCCAAACTGTAGACGAAGTTAGAGTTTCATGGCATAATGTGTAGTTCTCAAAAATACCTTTTCAATGGGCTATCACGCGCCTAAAACGGAGGTCGTATGCAAAATTTACGACCTTGGGAAATTGAGGTACCAACTTACCCATTGGGGCCCACGTAACTTTTGGCACTTCATCTCCTACGGTTAGGTTTTTGGATGTCTAGTGTTTTGGCATTCATGAGTAATGTTAAAAATGCCTTTGAAGCCTCATTGTAATCATTCCGCTCAGACAGATGCACGTAGGAACCACATCTCTTCTTAGAGATAACTACCACCATTCAAGCAAGTTGTTTTCAGTTTTGCAGTTTTACAGTTTCATCCTATTTTATTTATTCAATAGAAGTTATTATTCACTGGATATCTGTTGTTGTTCTCAGTATCTCTGTGTTATTGTGTTCAGTCTATTATTTATTTCGTTCCGCTCATAAATCCGGATCAAAGCAAGCTTCTTCGGGACGCACCTATGGAAATTAAGTATATTGTTGTCTCTGGTTTTATTTCTTTCATATTATGGATGTCTAGTTGGATACTATTGCTTTTCTATTTTGATTGTTTCCATCCCTAGATGTTTTAGACTAGGCTCTAGTTGTGATCAATTATTTTCTTCTAGATACTTTGATATGGTTTCTCAAACTCTAATGGCTTGGTGCAATGGTTAGTTTCCTCTTGGCAACCCTTGTACCAATTCCCTTAAGACATATTGTAATTTTTATTCTGGAAAGTAATGTCAAAATTTAGCTTAAAAATATATATATTCAATATTTTAGATTTGAAATACATGACCCATCATCAAAACAAAATACAAATAAATGAGCACTCCATATAACATATAACATTAAGGGAAATGAAAATTACAATCTCTTAAATACCAAATTATAAAAAATATCTATATATATTGATTGATGAGACCATTATATCTACANATATATATAACAATTCTCTAAGTAATATATATTTGTAATAGTTCTTAAAAATAATAATAATATCAAAATATTATGTTTTTTTCCTTTATAATGATCCATACTTAATTGGGAATAGGGAATATGGGGATAATAATATCAAAGTATTATTTTGTTTCCTTTATAATGATCCATACTAAATTGGGAATATGGGGAAGTAGAATCTCATTAAGTATTCATAGAGAAATGTTTAATGGGAAAACCATGTAATGTTCCAATCTTATTCAAAATATTATTAATATCAAAGTATTTTTTTTTTCCTTTATAATGATCCATACTGAATTGGGAATATGGGGAAGTAGAATCTCATTAAGTATTCATAGAGAAATGTTTAATGGGAAAACCATGTAATGTTCCAATCTTATTCAAAATATGGTAAAGTAGAATCTCATTTTATATTCTTAGGGAAATGGATTATATAGTTGACATCGGGCAATCATCTAAATCTAGCGCGGAGACTTGGGCATGCAACTACGTAATTTTTGGTATGTCATATATATTCATGCTATATATATCGTATATATTCCTGCTAGAGAGAAACACTATGAAATCAATTGATTTTCAAAACAGTAAAGGTATAAGTATCGTATATATCGTATATATTCTCCCTCTGCAATTTATGGTATAAAATTATTTCAAAAATTATAGCAAATCGAATCAAACCTTTTCTCTCTATTGTTATCTCTCAAGAACAGATGGGTTTCCTCAAAGGCAGACATATTCAGGACGTAATCGGTACAACCCATGAGACTTTACACAACATAAAAAAAACAAGCTGAAAGCACTGATCCTTAAACTGGATTTAAAGAAAGCTTTCGATTGCATTGATTGGGACCTTCTTAGAATGATCCTCCACAAGATTGGGCTGGGGCTTAATTTGACAAATTAGATTATGTCTCGTGTCACTTCGTCTTCATTCGCTGTGCTAATCAATGGAGAAGCTACTGAATTTTTCAGAAGTGGAAGGGGAGTTAGACAGGGTTGTCCATTATCCCCACTTCTCTTCATCTTGGTGATGGAAGGGCTCAGTCTCTTATTGAAACATAGTTTTGCGGAAGGCCAAATATCAGGGATTAAAGTTGCCAGACTGACCAATATCCTTCATCTCCTGTTTGTGGACGATATCCTTATCTTATCAAAAGCCAGCTTGACAGAATGGCAAGTGATCGACAGCCTTATCAGTTTTTTCTGCAAAGTGACGGGGCTTTCGGTGAATTTAACCAAATCCACTGTCCATTTCGAAGGACTCTCAGACCTTGACTTGATACCCTTCAAAACCTTGTTGCCCTACTCCTTTACTGATCTCTCACAAGGCTTCCGCTACTTGGGTTACTTCTTGAAGACAAGCACTCCTCGCGCAACAGATTGGGAATGGTTGGTTAATAGAGTCACAAACAGGGTAAATTTATGGTGCAACAGATGGCTTTCACTAGGGGGAAGATACATTTTGATTAAAACAGTTCTGGAAGGACAATCGGTCTATTGGATGTCCCTCGAAGCCTTACCCATGATCGTTTTAAATAAAATCAGAAAATTGATGTTTCATTTCCTCTGGTCTGGTCATTCAGATACTCAGCACCTACAACTCTGCCGTTGGGAGGTCCTTTCTCGACCGAAAAAGATCGGGGGTTGGGGCTTCCGTAACCTCAACATCTTCAATCTGGCACTTAATGCTTCAACTATGTGGAGGGTTTTAAATCATCCAAGTATCTGGCAGAAGGTTATTAACAACAAATACTTGAAAAATACTACACTTATCAACTGGCTTAGACAACCTTCCCATCATTGTGCTTCTCCTTCGAAATTCGGGTCCAGCCTCATTCGAACTCTCCCAATCATTATTCACTGGATTCGTTGGTGTCCTGGAGCCGGCTCACTTATCGTTGTTGGTCGCAATAAGATTTTGGGAATGGGTGAAAGGTCACTCCTCTCTGCTGAGCTACTAACCGCCTTAGAGGCAAAGAACATTTCTACTTTGGCACATGCTTCACAAGCAACTGATCCGTTCTCCTTTGCAATGGTTTGGAGAAACAATGATGAGCTGGGGTTATCGGACACTCTTGCAAGCGATTGGAACAAATTTACTTCGGATCTTAGTCAAGCCGACATTACTCTCCAAGAAGGCACGGTCGATCAGTTACTTTGGGTCGGTGGAGATTCTACAGGTACTCTCACTGTACAAAATTGCTACAAAGCCATCCTCTCTACACAACAATTTCCAAAGCGGATCGGTTGGAAGGCGAATTTTTGGAAATGGAGAATTCAATTAAAAATTCTCCTATTTTTTTGGCTGGTCACCGAGTCAAAAATACTAACTTGGGACACATTACAAAGGAAGGGGTGGATGGGTCCTGGAATCTGTCCACTGTGCAGAGTTGCCACCGATGATATTACACACTTATTCATAAACTGCCCCTTCACGCAGACAACCTAGGCAAAGACACTTATGATTCTTAAATTAAATTTTACTTGGAGCGGTCACAGTTTAAATGAGTGTATGGAGACTTGGACAAGCATCAAAGTTGCACCAAAAAAACTTCCGGTCTTGTTGTGTTGGTACCTGTGGCTAGAACGAAACAAAGCCCTGTTCGAAGGGAAGCCGCCAACAATCAATTCAGTTGTCCATCAAACACTTTGCCTGCTCACTAAATTTCCTTCAGCAGTAAACGTTCTACCTTCCAGGCAGTCCCCGATTTTTCGCTTACCTGGATACACCTTAGCCTTCTTTGATGGGGCCTCCTCAGTAGGCGGAGCACTCTGTGGGGTAGGGGGATCACTGAAAAGATCATTTGGTCCGGATATCAGATGGTTTTTTAATTGTGGAACAGGTTCGAATACAAAAGCCGAATTAGTCGGAGCTTGGGCTACTTTCACCTTGGCTAAAATGTTGAATATTCGACAAATCTAGATTTTTGGAGACTCCAAAGTTGTCATGGAATCGCTGAATCAAAAATACAATATCCAGGCGGTGAATATAGAAGGCTAGAAGAAATGTACTCGTCAGCTGGCATCATCATTTCAAAGAATCTACTATCAACATATCTATAGGGAATCAAACAAGGAAGCAGACAAATTATCCAAATGAGCGCTCTTGGCAACAAAGGGAAGATTAAACTACTACAGTGGGGATGGAAGAGTGGAGAGTTCACATCAGTTCATCAAAATTTTCTAACCGACCTTATCTTCCGCTTCATGGCAGGACAGCTTCATTGGCAGCATTGACTTGTATTTCTGAATTGAAAACTCTCTCATTTTGTTATTCGTCTTGCTTTGTAAGTTTTCGAAATAAAACTCTTGAGTGTAAAGTAAGTTGAAATCTCGAGTATAATATATCCACTACTTTCTTTAAAGAAGACATTCTTGAATAGCAAACAAAAAATTATTCAAATATAATTTCGTGAGAATTTTCTTCTGAAAAAAAATAAATATGGTGGATTCTAAGTTGCATCATGCGTGTATGTTTCATTTTATTTTTGCAAATATGAAAGCTAAAGAGGCATGTAACGGGGTGAAAACCGGATGGTGTACGTACTGCCCTACAATTCCACGACTCTTTCGTATTTATAGATTATAACTCTAAATATTGTAGTCGATTGTTAATTCCAAATATTTATATATTATAATTTTATATATATTAGATTTTTAAATATTATGATATTAGAATTTTATATATATTAAAATGATAAATATTTTGAATTTTAATAAATAATTAAATTGTAACATGAATTAGTGCACTGAACAGATTCGAACTAGTCAATCCATAGGATCGTTAGAGAAATACATTTTAGTTAGTTTTCTTTGAAAAAAAACTTAATTTACGACAATATAACAACGTTATAATTAAATGTAATTTGTAAATAATATTAAATTTTACATTGGAAGTTTATAAGGAAATTATTATATAAGCATTATTTGTCATAAAGTCTAAGTTATTATATATTTTAATATTGTATTATATGATATTTATTGGGGTTATATAATTTGTTGACTTAAATTCCACCTAATATGATATTTATTTACATTTTCTCAATATTATTATATATTTAGTATTATTATTATTATAAGGTGGTTTGGTCGTGACTTTAAAAATAGATTATTAAATATAGTCTAAGTGGACCTAATGGTTAAGAACATGTGTTTCCTCTTAAGAGGTCACGGGTTCAAATCCAGAGGGGGGTAGGGTATGTATACCTTCGTAGACTTTACCAGTCAAATCGTTGGGCGGAGGGGGACCCTTGTCACACAAACAAGAAGTTCTCATACACCAATTTGGTGTGCTGGCTTGGCGTGACCTTAAAAATAAATTATTATAATTTTTATTGATATTATATATTAATTTTTATTTAAATTGCAACTTATATATATAATTTAGATTTATTAATCTTTGTTGTGAAGACTATATCAATGGTTTATATTTAATTTTTTATTAATTTGTTTTTAGTTTTAAATTTATAAATATAATTTAATATTTAACATAACAAAAATTAATAGATAATTTAATATAGTAAAAATATTTGTTTGTTCTCAATTGTAATTGAAGAATATTTTAAATTTGTATTACCAACTTCTCGAATTTAATAGTGCAAAGGAAATCATGTTTTATGTTTTATGACAGGGTTTGATTAGTGAAGGAACTATCCTCTTAGGTTTTGATATTTTTTTTAGATCGGAATCATTTTGGGTAGGCTTAATAAAACTTTAACAATGTTATTTCATTATGTATATGTAATTAAAAAAAACAAAAATGGTGTTACAAATTCATTTTTTTGCTTTTGTTTTTTTAGGATTTTTGTCTTTTTCAAAATAAAAATAAAGTTTTTTATAGAGTTTTTTTTATTTATAATTTGTTTATTTTTAAAATTTTAATAATCTAAATATTTTAAAAGATTAAATTTTTAATAAAAAAAATTAAAAAATTAAACAAAATTTTTACCTATTTAAAAAAATAAATTGATATATTTTAACTAAAAAATCTAAATTTTTTAATAAATCCAATAATAATAATAATATATAATCATATTTAAATTTAATTTTCCAAAAATAAAAAGATTTATCATTAAAAAATATAAAGTAAATTGATATCAAATTAGATATTTTTTTATTTTTCTAAATCCTAAAGTGTAAAGTTTCATCATATATGAAATTATCACTAAAAACTACATTTTCAACAAATTTTGTATCTGATTGGAGCTAAAACAAAATTCTCTACTTTTTAGTTTGGGTCTTCATTTACCAAATATGTTGTCAAACCATACAACTTCAATTGCCTTGCAAGCCAGAACAAAACTTCTTGCAGCAAAGCTAGATCAAAACTTCTTGCTAAGTTTTTTTAATGGGAAAATACACGTGTCCACCACCTAGTCTTTAATCAGCACATTTTCAAATATGATGTATCTCATTAGTTTCTCCATTTTAAAACTTTCTGACAAGGACTAAGATACCATGCAACACTTGTTTATTTCAAGATTTCCTTCATATTTATGATAATAAAAAGGAAAATCACAAGCAAATTAAGAAGTCAAATAAAGAGGAATTCATAAAAAAGCGAAAATGTAAGTCAAAGGCCTGGGTGAGGCAAGCATGGTAAGGACAATGATACGAGGCAAAGCCAGCCTACCTAAGTTGTAGCGAGGTATTCAATTTGAACGTAGCGATATTTTCTTGTGGGCATTATTGCCTTGTTTAGGATATTTTCTTGTGGGTATTATTTCCTTGTTTAGTTTAGTTTTCAAAAAATTAGAAAACGGTTTCAACATTTGGGTTGTTCTCTCGTTAAATATTCTAACTTCTAACGCTTTGTACACAGATTCTTAAGGACGGTATAGTGGGTTTTGGGCTATGGATCCTTAATATGGAATCCAAACTTAAAGGCTGATGAAAAAATGCTTGGATATATCAAGGACTACTGAGGAGTTTTTGATTTAGGTCATAATTTATTTGATGAAAGCTAGTTAATCACATTACTCACTAAGTAAAAATCAGGTTAGTGTTGTAGTGCATATATAATGGTGTTTTCCCCTTTTACTCTTTGCATCTTGTACTGATCATTGTGGGACTCCATAGTTTCACAGGGGAAAGCCATATGTGTAAGAACAAAGAATATTCTTTCAGTGGCATATATATTTTGATTATATACCATATACATTGTATGGAATACTAGATATTTGCATTAGGTATATTTTAAGGGTGTCTAAACTCATTTTGTTTTATTTGTAATGTGAAGGGCAACTCCATCGTTTTTCTCTGCATGTACTTACATTGTTTTTTAGTTGATCTTTTTAGTGGGGTAGAACTTATATATTCTTTCACAGGTGTATATATATTTTTTTATTGTATACCACATACATTGCCACTATATACCATATATATTGGTATATATATTGCATGGAATATTAGATATTTGCAATAGGAAGTATATTTTAAGGGTGGTTGAACTCAATTTGTTTTATTTGTAATGTGAAAGGTGTTGTTTTACATGTTCATTGTTTTTTTCTGCATTTACTTACATTGTTTTTTTCATTGATAATTTTAGAGAGATGTGAGAGGAGTGCCACACAAGAAAAAAATGGATATGAGGTGAGATGAAGGGGAAGGTGCACTGTTTTTTATATAGCATGGTTTCCTTGGCAAATTTATGGGAAAAGGCTTATTGGTTTTAATTGAAATGTGTGATGTTCAGTATCTAGAAAGGAGGGAATGTGAATATGATATCAAGGCCTATATCTATATTTATACACAGTAAGATAGATTCTCTAATCTTCTCCGTTCCACTACATTATTTGATAAATAGGGAAGTTACCTATGTATTTTTTGGAATATTTGTAATGTGAAGGGCATTGTTATGCGAGTTCATACCATATAATTGTAGAGAATACTAGATATTTGCAATAGGAAATACATTTTAAGCGTGGTTGAACTCAGTGTGTTTTATTTGTAATGTGCATGGCGTTGTTGTGCATCTCTATTGTTTTTTTCTACATGTACTTACATTGTTTTTTTCATTAACCATTTTAGTGGGGTAGATCCTAGTGTGTAAGAGGAGGGCCAGAGAAGGAAAGATTGGCTATGGAGGTGAGATGACAGGGGAGGTTAGGAAAGATTGCCTATGGAGGTGAGATGACGGGGGAGATCCACTCCATTTTTGGTGTATGGATTGGTCGTGACCTTAAAAATAGATTAATATACATCCTGAGTGGGCCTAATGGTTAAGAATGTGTGCTTCCTCCTAAGAGGTCACAAGTTCAAATCCATAGGGGGTAGGGTATGTATACCTCTGTAGACTTTACCAATCAAATCGTTGGGCAGAGGGGGTCTCATACACCAATTTGGTGTCTGGCTTGGTCGTGACCTTAAAAATATATTAGTATAGCCTAAGTGGGCCTAATGGTTAAGATGTGTTCCCTCCTAAGAGGTCACAAGTTCAAATCCAGAGGGGGGTAGGGTATGTATACCTTTGTAGACTTTACCAGTCAAATCACTAGGTGGAGGAAGTCTCATACACCAATTTGGTGTCTGGCTTGGTCATGAACTTAAAAGTAGATTATTATTATTATTATATAGAATGGTTTTCTTTGTCAATTTATGGGCAAAAGACTTATTGGTTTTAATTGAAATGTGTGGTGTTCAATAAGTATCTAGAAAGTAGGGAATGTGAATATGATATGAAGGCCTCTATATATTTCTACATAGTAAGATGCTCTACTTTTCCATTTATATATATATATATATATATATATATATATATATATATATATATATATATATATGGAAACTGTCTAACATTACTGGATATATAGGGAAGTTATTCATGTATTTTTTGGATTGATATAAACATTATTAGTCTATTTGATTTTTTCACAAAATGATTGATTTGTAGAAGACTTGATATTGCAGGAGGAAGGAAAATCTGCAAACCCATTTTCAATAGGAGTCCTATTGTAGGAGGAAGGAGAATTTGCAAACCCAATTCAGAACCGAGTCCTAGTGAGACTTTCAACAACATTAATATCAAGTTTGTTTTAGCTTAGTTTTACAAGATTGATATATTTTTATGAGAAAATGATGAAATCACTGATTTGTTTATGATGCTTCTTGCATATTCAGGCAGATTCACATCGACTCCAAACAATGTCATAAACAAGTGCTACCTAGGCGCAACTCCACTAGAAAGAATGGAAAGGTATATAATGATCATTTAATTCATTATCTTGTATGAGAGGAACACAAATTTTCTATGGAATCAGTAAAATGTTATTCTGTAATCGATAACTTCATGCATGCTAGTGTAATTGCAATCAAAGTTGTACATTGAACTATGTCTAGAAGGAAATGTCTCCAAAACATATTCATCATTGGAATGGAAAACATAAAAAAGGTTCATGAAGTACCAGATAGAAGAAAATCTATTTCTCTGTATCCATTTTTGGGCTATGTTTCCATTTCTCGGCTATGTTTCGCTCTCGAATTTCCATTGTTCCATCAAAATTAAAATAATTAAATAATGAAATATTTAGTTGAGGTGGTTTCTACACTACATCTGATAGCAAAGGCAGTGATGAGAGCCGATGTTGCATAGACAAGGAGGTGATGAAAGCAGAAGATGCATAGCCATGAGATGTGAAGGTACGGATGAAAACGGAAGCGACATAGCGATATGGGATGGTGGTGATGAAGGCATAGCTAGATGGAAAGGTGATGATGAAGACATAATGGCATGGCAAGATAAGGCTTCGGCAGTTAGAGCGACATTTGTCTGTTAATGCAGTCATACTGACATTTGTAGTGAAATTTGTTTGTTAATGCATCAGACTAACATTTGACAGATCAGATCACCCTCATCTCAAAAACAACTTCAATCAACTTTAGGTTATAGGTTATCTAACATTGCAGAAAATAGAAAATGCATTATGTCAGAGTAGAGCATATTTAAAGATTGAAAACTTAGGATATATTATGATATCTAAGATTATCTTGGCAATAATACTTCGATTCTATTAGCTAATAGAATGTTTGATAAATTCAATTTAAATATAAAAAAAAAAACATATATCCTATGTACAAGTTTGGAAAGGCAAAAATATATTTAAATTCAAACTCAAACTAATTGAGGGTCAACGTGGAATCGAATGCTAGAGTCCATGGCTTGCCTTCGGCAGGGACTAATAAGGTTTACTTTGAGATATACATTTAGATTCTTAAGAATATCTTTGGACCACTCTCTCACTATTTCGTAACCGCCCCTACACTTCTAGTCAAAGGAAAAGAAGAAGAGTGGTTGCATTCGTATTATCAAAACCTTATAATTGCCTCTGCAATATTTAATGCAAGTGAAAGTGATAAAGAAGAGGTGATGGAGAAACTCGTCATCACAATATCTTTGGACCACTCTTGGGATAATGTACTAGGGGTTTTTCCCCTGTAGGTGTTTGGCTTTGTTACGATATGAGTGTTGACTTTAAAAGATATTTAGGAAAATTTCTTAATGATCCAAAGTTGATGTTATGTGGTGAAGTGTTTTTTATTTACGCTATTTTTAGTTATTGAAATAATATAGTTCATTATTTAATCAATATTATTGTACTAGCGATGTTCTTGTTGAAAAGTTTTTGGTACATAGATTTGAATTCATGCATAAGTTTGAATTACAAAATTCCATTTCTTCATTTTGAACATGATTGTACCAATACCAAAACTGCATTAGCTTATGTTCTTAAAATTAGTGTTGCATCCCCGGATGGGGTGTTAGTGCGCAACACTTGGCCAACGGAGGAGATGGCATATTCCACCTCTTCGAGGGACACGTGATCAACACATGCTAGCCCCTCCTTATGACTCCAGTCACCCTCCATTATTGCAGTGTGTCCCCTGCTGGACATTCATTTCAGCCATGGTGAAGGTCGGCTTACCAGTACCTCTGTATGTGTGGGCATTTAGTCTGCAAGTGCCATTTTATGTCGATGGCTCTCCTCATCATATGCCATTCCTTCTCCTCCCCCTTGGTTGATCCTGCTTCAAGGTGTTCTCCCTGGTTCCCTTGGGCGATTTTCTTCTCTCGCCTTCGACGCTATCCCTTCTCAATTCTTTGTTCTTGCAGGATATGCCTCGGCAGAGAGGAAAGCCTAAAAGGGGGCCTCTTTGGTATCGAAGCAGAGCATCCATGGATCATCGCTTTCCCGTGCTTGCACCACCACCCGAATCCTCACCCCCGACATCCGCTCACCCCCCCCTGGAACATTCAAGCCTTCCACCGTTGTCTTCTCCCTGGGCATGCAGGGTAGAGTGGTTCGACCTGCAAGGAAATTCACTGGGCTTTGTACCCGATCCAATTTCGGACATTGCTTCACCTTCTCAACCTGCAATGGCGCCACCTTCTCCACCAACATTCATTCCTCCTTATGACTCCAGTCACCCTCCATTATTGCAGTGCATCCCCTGCTAGACATTCATTTCGGCCATGGCGAAGGCCGACTTACCAGTACCTCTGCGCATGTGGGAATTTAGTTCGCAGGTGCCATTTTATGTCAATGGCTCTCCTCATCGTATGTCATTTCTACTCCTCCCCCTTGGTTGATCCTTCTTTGAGGCGTTCTCCCTGGTTCCCTTGGGTGATTTTCTGCTCTCGCCTTCCGTGCTATCCCTGCTCAATTCTTTGTTCTTGTAGGATATGCCTCAACAGAGAGGAAAGCCCAAAAGGGGCCTCTCTGGTATCAAAGCAAAGCAGCCATGGATCATCACTTGCCCATGCTTGCACCACCACCCGAATCCTCACCCCTGGCATCCGCTCACCCCCCCCTTGAACATCCAAGCCTTCCACCATTGTCTTCGCCCTAGGCATGCAGGGTGGAGTGGTTCGACCTGCAAGGAAATCCGCTGGGCTTTGTACCCAGTCCAATTTTGGACATTGCTTCACCTTCTCTACCTACAATGGCGCCACCTTCTCCACCCACCTCACCACCTTCCACTCACTCTGCTCTCGTGCCTTCTTCTTCCCTTTCCGCTCCTACACCACCGCCTTCATCTCACGACTCTCCACCACCTTATTTTTTTGGGCCAGTGCTGGAAGACCTTCACGTTCAACTGGATGAATTCACTGTCAAGGAGGAGTCACCTCGTCCAAAGCCTCACTTATACTCAGACGGGGCATCGTGTGCCTCATGCTCGTCTGCTTGTTGCTTTAGGTACCAAGACCTGTCTTGATTCTCCACGACCTGGTATTCTCTATTCGTCAAGACATTGACGACATCTGCTTTCGCATGGAGCACCTTGGCCAATGCGCAGAGCAATTGGAAACTCTGTTGGTGTTCATGCTTCGACCCATGCAAGCACGGGACGTAGACACTGCAACCACAGATTATTCTGGCTCTACCACCACAGATTATTCTAGCTCTGCCACCACAAATGGATAGCGCAGGCAACATGACCTTCCCTTGGGACGTGGGCAAGCGAGTCGAGGATGATGATACTAGAAGGGTGCACCACAGACCATGACAGTCGGACTAAAACAGTCGGAGAATGGCCAGGTGTTTACATGCATGTCTTTCTATTTCTAGCACCTTCAATTTTTATGTTGGTCAGAGGACGACTGTTTTTTAGAATTTTTGTTAAATATCTACCCTTATAGATAGTCGAATCGGTTTCCCTACGGGGCGATTCAGACATGATTGTTTAATCTCTCTTCGACATGCTAGGAATTGGGATGAGTTGAATTGGTTTCCCCTCGAGGCAATTCAACAAACTCTTATCTATGATTTCACTGTGGATACTGTAATTTTGTTTTATGACAGGTAATATATAGATACTCACTTTAAAAAAAAAAAAGAATTAGTGTTGCATGTGAAGTGGTGGGGCATTACTTATCAAATTTACTTAAAATATATCTATTTTTACCTAAAATCTAATAAAATTTATTTATTTATATCAAAATAATAAATCTATATACAAAAAAAATTATTTTTCTCCTACATATAAAATATTCTATTATATTCTCAAAATTTGAGTCATGGAAAATAAAACAACTACCATAATTGTAAATTATGTTACAAATGTTGTTACAAGATTGTTCTTTTGATATTACAAGTTTGATATTCTCTTGCTATTACAACTTTGATATGTGACCAATATTCATCCCAACAAAGAACAACTATATGCTATTATTGATAATAGCAATAAAAACTATACTAAAACCAACAAATAATAGCAACCTCTTGCTATAATAGCTATAATATAAGGCAACAAAATAGTCAACCAGTTATTATTTATTCTATAAAATAAATCGTCAACAAAATTGAAAGGAGATTATGAAATAAAACATTCCTATCATCATTAATTAATACATTTTTCTTTGCCAACTGATATTATAAAAAGTTTAATTTAGGGTTGGAATCAGGGTTGGAATTTCAAATTTATTTTACCTGTCAAGTGAAATTTTGATGAGGTCATTTGTTTTTTATGCTCCTCATTTTACGTTTTACCTCAAATTCATGAGTGTGAAATTGTCTTGTGTTATTGAATGTAAATTTGATTGAATGGATACTCAATTAACTATTAACACTTTATGTAAACTAGGAGTATGGACTAATTAAATTTTAAGGATTGGGAATCTGAAACTAATTAAATTTTGTTTATTGTTATATTTAATCCTCCAACAAACCTTTGCCCAATCCCTCTTTAGTGTAAGGCCTAGGTAGGTGACACACTATAGTAAACTAAGCACCTAGAATTTATAACAAGTACACTATGAAATAGAACGTCAAACTGATGGGTTAGGATTTTTTAGACCAATAAGTTTTAACGTGTAAATTTTGTATCTACATATCAAATACATCTAAAAACAAAAAAAAACCGTCTTGTAAGACATAAGACAACGTTAACACTAAGCCAGTCCCACGAAGATGGGAATCACAACTAACGTCAATGATTGTTTCCACCTTAATATAATATTCCTTTGATGCGGCACACATTACCTCGAGCTTACGTAGAGTAGTAGTTAAACTAGAATACATTTTAATAATATTATTTTGATGTGGCACACATCACTAGGAAATTACGTGGAATAATAGGTAAAGTAAAATACGTTCTAATAATTGGCCATATATGTGCAGAGTTTTTGTGGAAAAGCTAAAGACAACCCATCTTTGTTGCATTTAAGGAAAAAAAAATTAACATTTTTATGAATAATTTTTAGATTAAATTTTTATTTTGAAGCAAACATCCATTCATTTGTTTTTATAAGTGATTTAATGAGATGTAGCAAAAGTTCAACCATTTTATTGCCTATCACAATGCCATATCTTAATATCTAAAAATTCCATTCATAGAGTTTTGTTTTTTCTCATATCTTCTATTATCCATTTTCAAAGACAAATCATTTGAATGAAACATGAAGAAAGGGATCAATCCCTACTATAATACCATGATATGGTGTCATCCTTAGCATCATTGCCTCTTCTCTTTTTTCTCTTAGTTTCAAGTTAAGATAATGCATTCTCTTAGTTTCAAGTTAACATAATGCAAAATAAGATGCTACAAGGGATAACGAGATTTGTGTCAATTTCAATTTTACATCATTGTGGTTTATTTTGCATCATCTTCTTTAATGTGTGCTTTGTAAGGGGTCATATTAACTATGAAAAATATTACATAAAGAGTTTATCTATATTGAGTTAGCATTAGAATGTGTCACATATTTTTGTGCAAAACACTTGAAAGAGACACTTTCACATAATTTTTGCATCAAATGCATGTTAGTTGCATCACATTAGCATCATCATGTGTCAATTTAGGCATTGATATTTAATATTGGGCATTATTTTTGTGTCATCTTTAAATTATGATAAAATCATGATAACATCGAAAAACTAAACTTTTGATTAATTTTACATCATATTAACGTTGTATTAGTGTCACTAATCTTTCTTTTATCGTATTAGTGTTGAAATATAAATATTTTGTATCAAATTAGCATCACATATGTGTGTCAAAATTGCACCCTATTACATCTTATTTTCATGCTCAACCAAATTTCATCAAAATTTACATCATTTTAGTGTCAAAATTGCAATGTAATTGTATAATTTTTTTATTAATTTAATTATTATTGGTTATTTGTTTATTTTTATTTAACTAATTATTAATTAGTATAATTAATAATAATAGTTATTATGGTTATTATTACTAATTTTTTTTTTTATTAATTGTTATTTTTTATAATATTTAAATATCAATGAGCTTGATGATTAGAAAAAGTCTATTTTATAGCGTACTAATCATGCGAGGAAAAAACATATATCATAATGCAATTATGAAATTTTATATCTATCCTTGGGGCACATTTTCCTAGCGAAAGATGTTGTTTGGCCTTAAAAATACTAGAGCCAGAACTTTACAACGGGCCATGTCGTGTGCTTTTCATGGCATCAAACACATTGTTGAATCTTATCTCAATGATCTCATTGCTCGGACTCGCAAGAGGGTAGATCATCCCACACATATTCATGTAGTAATTGATAGATGTATCCTCGATAGGATTCGATTCAATCCTTGTAAATGCATCTTCTATGTCATATTTGGGAGATTGATTGGTTTTATTATGTCTAAGCATGGGATTATGGTAGACCCGTTTAAGGTTGAGGAAATATAGTTTCCTCCATTGCATAATATGGTTTTTGTTCAAGAAGATGACCTACACTAGGAGCATGTAGTGTATTATCTGAGCAAGAGTCTTGCCAGACCAGAATTAAGGTTTTCTTATGTTCAGAAGATGGCCCTGGCAATAGTTCATGTTGTCCAATGACTTCAACATTATATCATTCTTAGAAAAACTATTGTAATTGTAGACACCAATCATTTCTAGTATGTATTGATCCGATGAGTAATCGATGGAAAGTACAATAAGTGGATTTTCATCTTCCATGAGTTTGATTTGGAGTTTGCATCAGCCAAATCAAAGAAGCCTTTGGTTTTTGTCAATCGGATGTCAAAGTTACCTAGATATGATGAGGATAAGGCTAGAACCAACTTGTTACATGAGAAGCACTTATTCCTCATCATCTCAGATGAACCTTGCTATTGAGACATCCTAGTATATCTCTAGACCCAAAGGTTCCCCTCCAACCTCTCTTGTGAAAAATGGCAGTGTATTCTCCATCACGCGAAGAGCTATCTCATTATTGATGACACCTTGTATCGTCAAGGGGTGGACCTCATCTTCCATCGATCCTTGCCTCATGAAGAGGTTGAGAGGGTTCTTAATGATTATCATAGTGGAGCATGTGGAAATCACTTGTTGGGGTTGGAAACAACCTAAAACACATCACATGAAGGCTATTTTTGGCCTTCTATATTTAAGGATTGTGTAGAATCTATCAAGAAGTTTGATTTGTGATATATTTTCATGAGGAAAATGTGTGCACACCCAACTCACTTTACCCTATCATCTTAATTTTTCCCATAACAAAATCTTTAGATTGTTTCTTTCTTCTTCTTGCTCCAATCTTAGGAT
Source organism: Picea engelmannii (assembly GCA_009831015.1). NCBI lineage: Eukaryota > Viridiplantae > Streptophyta > Pinopsida > Pinales > Pinaceae > Picea > Picea engelmannii. The sequence continues at coordinate 1,634,603 of ML781212.1, read as the reverse complement.
TCTACAGAACTAAATCTCCATCTTATTGGAGTCTTATGATTCTTTCCAGCATTCATTATTGTATTCCCTTTATAGTCTTCATGAATAACCACTCACATACCAATATTACCTATACCACTCTCCTACCAATATTAGCTATAATTGATCAGCCAATGGTTAACTCAATTCACCAACATGGACCCTATATTAATTATTTTCATCAAGAGGGGAGTTTATTTACAAAGTGTCATCTAGCTTTGGAAAGAGGTCATAAGTACATCATTGTGGCAATAGACTACTTCACTAAGTGGGATGAATCCATGCTAACGTCTTTAAATGACGGTGAGACAACAACAAGTTTCATATTCAATTAGGTCATCACCAAGTTCAATGTACCTATAGACATTCTCACTAACAATGTAAGTCATTTTTAGAATAAAATGATGATGGAACTAGTAGCCAAGTTGGGGTTTCTCTAGGAACGTTCGTCACAGTACTATCCATAGGCCAATGGGAAAGTAGAGGTAGTCAATAAGTCCTTGAAAACCATTATCTAATGGACAATAAATCCAAGCAAATCTAATTGGCATCTAAATCTTTTTTCCATCCTTATGGGCATATCGAACCTCGATTAAGACTACTATTAATTTTAATTATTTCTAGCTTTTCCATGGGGTTGAAGCAATCTTATCGATTAAGTATGAAATTCCCCTCTAAAATTGACCATAGAGATCTTACTAACACAACTCCTATTGATGAACACCTCATTCATTTGGCGCAACTCAATGAGCATCGTAGAGATGCAAATATTGTGAATGATGCACATAAGAAGCATGTCAAGGCACAATATGATAAGTTTATCTGCCCATGATTTTTATTAGAAGGAGACTTGGTCCTCATTTATGACCAAGACAAGGATGCCATGGGGCCAAGCCAGTTTAATCCTATGTGGCACAGTCCTTAAATTGTGAGGCATGTCCTCAGTAAAGGAGCTTACAAGTTAGAAGAATATGAGGGAAATGTGTTGGATGATCCGTGCAATGGGATCTATATCAAGAGGTATTACACATAGGCAGTGACTCTTGGGAAATCCCCTTGTAATTGTTGTACATTAGAAATTTTTCTACTTTGATTTTTATTTTTTATTGGCTTCTTTATGACCATTGCTTATCATGTTTTTTGCTTGGTTGGTAGATGTTTTCAGACACACCTATATTTGTGGGATTTGCATATGGTGATAGCTGCCACACTTGGAACCTCACTTATGTTGCTTGGGTGGTTTATTCTCCCTTAGGTCATCTTGTGAACTCATAAGGAGCTTGTCCTGGACCTATGACCAATAACATCATTGAGTATAGTCCAGTGATTGAATTAATATTGGAATCCATTTCCCATGGAATTCAACATTTGGTAGTTCATCTGGATTCATAGTTGGCAGTGTCGTAGTTAAATGGTGTGTACCATGTCCATGATTCTACACTTCTTTGGAATTTCTTATGGGTGTGATTTCTTAACCATTCTTTTGAATTCATTACTTATGTTTACATTTTGAGGAGTTTTAATTATTTATCTCATGCATTAGGTAATTATGTATTGAATTGGTATTTGTCACATTAAGTGAAAAGAAACCGTGCATGTGCATAACATGATAAGAAAGCACAACATTTTTTGATCGTAAAAGTAAGGATGGAAACTGTGTAAGTATTGTACTAATAATCTCATCAAGTAAAAAATTTGTAGAGTGTTATACAAAATCAAGCATCGTAGCCCCTGATGATACATGTGGATGACCACTCGAATAAAAAAATGGGTCCATATAGAAATTATGCCTCAAGCCCTGGCCCGACATGGGGCTCATGATAGTAGACCATGATATTGGCCACCCACCAGAAGATTCATACCCACTCTCATGGTACCCCTACCACCTGCCTATGGATGTGCTCTAGGAGGTATTCTACTTGTGTCCTTCGTACCATGTGGGTTAACCCCTCAAGGTTCCAATGGACTGACTGTAATACCCTCTTAGCTTCTCCTCCTAGATGGTTGTAACACCTTGTTTCCCCCAGTCTGTAAAAATAACTATAGTGGACAAGAACTATGGCAAACTCAAAGATGTGAATGTTTGATTTGATGGACCTTTGTATAAAAGGTCGATGAATGTAAATTATGTTATGAATATGTGTTGCATGACTGCTGGGAGGGGATGTGCTAAAAGAGACCACGATGGCTAATGAGAGGTGGTGGAAGGGACCTGCAATGGTTGCGTTAACTTCCACCGAGCCAGTACCATACTGGTTTTTACTTGCTCAAAGACCAAAGCAACTCTCTGACCCTGGAATGGATTTCCCGTCAGATTGGTAGGTGGGGAGGCTCCTCAAGAGTTAATGAGGGGATGGGGGTGAATTGCCCATCCGTAAAATCTCTCAGACTTGAACACGGACGAGGAAATTCGTGCCACACGCAATCTTGCAAAGAAAAGGCAAGAGAGGAAGTGTGGTAAAGGGTAGAGGGAGAGCGCGCGCGACAGGGATCGCGGAAGAGAATTGGAGAAACTCTGGAAACATAGGGAGTTCTGAACATAGGAGAAGGAGAGTAGCCTTCGTCCTGGATTATTTTTCTGTATCAGGACAAGGAGAGTAACCTTCATCCTTGATTTTCGTTGACCTGGAAGTAGGAGACTGAATCTCAAAGCATTGTGGTTTAGCTCGGGGGTGGCTAGTGGTAAATCCGTTTGGAGTCACTGAGACTACGGTTGGGTGGAAACGAGCACCCCTCCCAGCAGTTGCATCACGCCTGGTGGATCTGATAAGTGTTTTATGCCTTGTATTTTGAATTGAATATCATGAATACATGCTCATGTTTATATGCCCATAATGATTTATGTGTGGAATGATTGCCTGGTGTTTTATACTGGAAATAATGGATGCATGTGTATACTTACATGCCATAGTTGGTTTCTGTACAAATGATTAAGTGTGGGGCATGAGTTCGCTCCACCGAGAATCGTCTTGTTCGCTTGATTCTCGTAATATTCTAGGAAGGCTTCTCGAGAGTACTCTACCCCATAAACCTTGGAACCGTACCGAACCTTTACCCAGATACTCGACTAAGATCAGGGAAAATTGCCCAAGAACTGTCTGAAGGTTCATGCGATCCGGGTCTGGAAACCTTATGCAAGAAAGAGTAGCTCTCTAAGGCCTCGGAGTCGTGGGAGTTTAAAGCTCCGAGAGGTTGAATTTCATGATTAAAGCTCAGAAAGGATAGCAAGTCTGATTATCGAAAGAGAATACCCCATCATTTGGTAGATGAACGGTCAGAATCCTTTCAGAAATACCCCAGATCTGTCATGACCGATGGATCTAGAGGAGGAGCGCAGGCGTTAATACCTCGACCCTTTCAGCCTTCACAAGTAGCGATGGGATCCAGGATCGTAGATCCAAGGATCTATCGGAGCTCTATTGACCGTCGATCTTAACCTTTGCATAGGCAGGAGAGTGGACTCGACAACGTCCTGAAATTCCCGAAGTATTCAGAACCGTCCATCGGAACAGGACGCATGGCAGTTGGGTATGATTTTGCTGACTCGCACCTTGGAGTGGTCAAGGGTAGGACTGCACGAACTCGCGATTCGCAAAATTGTGACGTGATCGTGGTCGTTGGATCCAAGCCACGGGAGAATCGTTGGATCATAACCTCCGCGTGGTATCGCGTATCGGGTGTTCGAAGGTTGAAAGAATCTCCTTTCGACTGCAGAAGTCACGAAGTGCCAAGCATTGAGGGCTTGTGTGAACACGTGGCACACTCGTTAGGTGGGGACCGCGTGGTTGACAGGTGGTGTAACAAAAAGCGCCCAGAGAAAGGTGGGAGCGGGTGACAAGTGGTGGACACATGTCGCCTGGGAAAGAGTCAACCCATTGTTGACTTATCGTGCAGGTTCAGGGTTTCACAGGATGAAGAAGTTGCCCCTTGATCGCTAAGGTCGCGAAACACCGAGAGCCGAGATCTCGTGTGACGGGCGTCAGCGACACAAATCATAAGCATAGTATGACAGAGGAGACAAGTGGCGTGTATGCATCGCTTGGAAAAGTCCACATAACATTGACCTCTCGTGTCTCGGGGATTCGCAAAGGAGGAGCACAAGGGCTCAACACTCCAACTAGCGAAGTCGTGAGTTGAGAGTAGTGCTAGTGTTTAGCCTAGCCTTCGGTTATATGTAGCAGGTGCTAATGAGGAGGGAGCCATACCCGTATTGCATCTCGGGTATCGGCGTTTGGTGAAAGAGGAGTCGAGAGCCTTGACTCCCAACTCATGAGTTGCAAAAGGCGCTTGCACTAAGGCCAGGTTGTGGTCGCTTGGAGGAGGATAAGGGAAGGGATGGTTTGCGCTAGGCCCCATAGAAATTCGGGGATTATATCCCTCGAAGAAAAAGACGAAAAATCTAGGCTGTCGTAGTGGGCATGTGACAAATTGGTATCAGAGCATGGTTACAACACTTGGCCTACTTGGGCTCATGAACGAGTTGTGCAGAAACTCCATTTGGAGTACTCTTAAAAGGAGTAACCCTCTATCTTAACCCCCCTTATCAAAAGTCGAAGTTAAGAATGAAAATTCCTATTGTGTGTATGCATTTGAAAAATATGAATTATGCGTTGGTTATAAATGAATATAAATATTGACTAACAACAAGTGTTTTTCCTGCACACAAGCGGACGATCAACCGTGGGGAACTGCAGATGCATAGAATGGTGACGCAACACGAAGTGGGGGAGGGCTCCCACAATAGATACGAAGAGTCTGATGAAAGGAGAGCGGTAGAGAACCCTCCAGATCTAGCTGAGACTGTGAGGAGCCTGATGGTCGAACTACAGAGCTGCAAGGTCGACAACAAGAGGTTGATAAAAGAGCAAGAGAAGCAAACAAAAATTAATGCAGTCTTGCTGCAGAGTTTATCCGACATACAAAGATAATTGTAGCATGGACCTGACACCAGTCACGCGGACCGACAACAGACAAAGAAAAGTCGAAGTCCACCTAAGATACAAAAATGTGGTCTTTTAAGTGGCCACACTGGGAAGAGCACCTCAAGAAAGGTCCACCCCAGAGATAAGGGACAAGCATCGGACGATTCCTCTGGAAAGGAAACTGGCGACTCAGAGGGATCTTCTAGTAGCAGAACTAGTTCTTATTCCCGAAGAAAACGGAAGAAGCAAAGGCATTCCAAAAATCATAATCTCAAAGAATTCAAGAAGGCCAAACCACCCTCTTTTGACGGTGAAATAAAGAAGGGGGAGAAAGCGGAGGCCTGGCTTCTTGGACTAAAGAAGTATTTTAGAGTCCATGACTTCTCAGAAAACTTGAAGGCTCGAGTAGCCACTTTCAACTTGAATGGAAAGGCTTCCATTTGGTGGGAATACCTTAAGAATGTAAAAGGGATTCACGAAGAGGACCTATCTTGGGAACGGTTTGAGAAATAATTCATAAAGAAGTATCTGTCAGAAAAGTATTTCGACGAAAAGACTAAAGAATTCTATGAACTCAAACTGGGGAAACTCACCATAGAGGAATATGTCAGCAGATTGCTCGAGTTGCTGAGGTACGTACCCTATATAAAAGCAGAAAATGAAAAGGTGCAACGATTCATCAGTGGACTACCTGAGGACTATCATAATAGGATTGAGTTTGACGAGCCAAATACCCTATAAGACACTATCCGAAAGGAAAGATATTGTTATGAATAGCTTGGGCATCGGACAGAACCTTGCGAAGGCTGGAAGCAAAAGAATAGTTCGGGATTCCAGAAAAAGGGGTTTAAATCCCCAAGATTTAAAAACTATAAAAAGGACTCAAGGATGAGCTTCCCAACCCAAAGTGTACACCAGTATAATTTCCCCTCCTAGAGAGGAAATAAACCTTCTGGATCTACCCCAGGAAAGATTGATAACCCAAAGAGAGAACCCTTGAAATGTTGGGGTTGTGGAGACGAACATCTACTGAGGGACTGCCCGCATCGACAACAAAACAGTCGGAGAATTTACAACGTTCAAGAAGCTACCACCGTCAATGACGTGGCCAGGAGTATGCCGCAAATTTATGCAGCCTTGGATAATAAACAAGCTGTCACCAAGCTTCAATGGTGGAGATGGAAGGTATGATCACCAACCATCTAGTGTCTATTCTAATTGACCCTGGTTCAAATTTGAGTTATATAGCTCCTAAGGCTATTGATAAGTGTAAATTACAACCACATAAACATGCCAATCCGTGGTTGGTACAGTTAGCCACTGGCACCAAAAGAAAAGTAGCGGAGGTCATACCAGCTTGCCAATTCACTATGGGTGAATTCCCCACCCAAGAAACCCTTAACATACTACCCCTAGGGTCGTATGACCTGTTGATTGGTATGGACTGGCTAGTCACATATAAATCCAGACTATACTGTTACCATAAAACCTTAGTATGTGTAAGTGAAGAAGGAAGAAGGATAACCCTTCAAGGGATCCAAAAACCTGTCTGGGTGAGACGAATATCAGCCCTTCAAATGAGAAAGTATTGCAGAAAGGGATGTTCACTATATGCTATACAGGTGTTGGAATTAGTTGAAGATGACAAACCAAGCCTCGAAGACCACCCCACACTAAGAGAATATAGAGATGTGTTTCCGGAAGAGGTACCGGGTTTACCTCTGAGAAGAGACATTGAATTCTCAATAGAACTTGCACCAGGAGCAGTGCCTGTGTCTAGAACACCCTATAGGATGAGCACACCCAAGCTAGTTGAGCTTAAATTACAACTAAAAGAAATGATGGACAAAGGCTATATTTGGCCCAACGTTTCCCCATGAGGAGTGCCAGCTCTATTTGTGAAGAAGAAAGATGGTACCCTCCAACTCTGCATAGATTATAGACAGCTCAATAAGGTAACCATAAAGAACAAGTACCCCTTACCCCGGATTGATGACTTGTTCGATCAATTGGGAGGTGCTTCCATCTTCTCAAAGATTGACTTGAGATCTGGATACCATCAAGTCCGAATCAAGGGTGAAGACATCCAAAAAACTGCCTTCAGGATGAGATATGGTCACTATGAGTTTGTGGTAGTACCATTTGGATTAACCAATGCCCCTGCCACTTTTATGTGCTTGATGCACAATGTGATCAACAAATTCCTAGACAAATTTGTATTGGTTTTTATTGACAATATATTAATTTACTCCAAGAATAGAGAGGAACATGAGGAACATCTTAGACTTGTGCTTCAAGTGCTAAGAGAACATCAACTCTATGCCAAATTTAGCAAGTGCGACTTTTTCCAGAAGCAAATACATTACTTGGGCCATGTCATATCTGAAAAAGGAGTAGTAGTAGACCCTGACAAGATCCGGTCTATCATGGAATGACCTACCCCAAAGGACGTTTCAGATATCAGATCCTTTATGGGCTTAGCAGGATACTATAGGAGATTTATAAAAGGATTCTCCAAGATTGGTTATCAAATCACTGCCCTTCAAAAGAAGGGAGCTAAATTCACGTGGACACAAGAATGTGAAGAAAGATTTCAATCCCTGAAACACCTTCTGACCCATGCACCCGTGCTGAAGATTGTTGATCCCGAAAACGACTTCCTCGTGTGCACAGATGCCTATAAGGAAGGGCTCGGAGGAGTCCTTATGCAAGGAGGAAGTGTAGTCTGCTATGAATCTCGAAAATTGAATGAGCACGAAGTCAACTATGTGACCCATGATCTAGAACTAGCCGCCATAGTGCACGCCTTAAAAATGTGGAGGCATTACCTCCTGGGAAGAAAATTTGTACTTATGACAGACCGCTGTGGATTGCGATATCTATTTGACCAACGAAATATCAATGCCAGACAAGCTAGGTGGATGGCCCTTCTTAGTGAGTTTGATTTCGAAATCAAACATATCAAGGGAAAGGAAAATAAGGTGGTTGATGCCCTTAGCAGAAGTATGAAAACAATTCACCTGACAGCGATGAGCACCTGTGAGACCAATGTCAGGGAAAGAGTTAAGAATGCACAAGAAACCGACACATTCTTCCAGACCATGACCTCGTACCTAGAGCAAGAACCCACAGGGATAAAATATGAAGGCTACCAGATGATAGATGGAGGTATGCTAACTTACAAAAACAGATTGTATATTCCAGATTGTGATGACTTGAAGAGGTTCATAATGGATGAACTACATAAAAGACCATATACTAGTCATCCATGATACCAGAAGATGATCATGGCCACCAGGAAACAATTCTATTGGACTGGATTAAAGAAAGACATAGCTGAGTACTTAGCCAAATGCATAGAATGCCAACAGGTTAAAGTAGAACACCGACACCCAACATGATTATTACAACCTCTACCAATCCTGGAATGGAAATGGGAAACCATCTCCATGGATTTCATCACCGGATTACCAACCTCAACCAAACAGAGTGACGCCATCATGGTAGTGGTGGGTAAACTGAGAAAGTCTGCTCATTTTATCCCCATCAATTCAACTTGCAAGGCAATAGACATCGCCAACATATTCATGAAGGAGATATTCAGACTACATGGTATGCCTAAAGAGATCGTGTCTGACAGAGACACGAAATTTACTTCCAACTTTTGGAAATCCTTGATGGCTGGTTTAGAGACCAAATTATTGTTTAGCACAGCCTATCATCCTCAAACCGATGGACAAACGAAAAGAGTGAACCAAATATTAGAAGACATGTTAAGGATGCATGTAATGCATCAACCCAAAAAGTGGGAAGATTTCCTGTCACTGGTGGAATTCGCCTACAACAATGGCTACCAAGAATCCTTGAAGATGAGCCCTTTCGAAGTCCTCTATGGTAGACCGTGCAACACTCCAGTCAGTTGGAGTAATCGCATGAATATAATTACTATTGGACTCGACATGTTGGAAGAAATGGAACAACAAGTGACTTAGATAAAACAAATTCTAAAGGTCGCTCAGAACAAACATAAAAGTTACGCCGACCGAAAGAGAACTCCAAGAGAATTCAAGACGGGAGACCACGTATATCTTAGAGTTACGCCCAGGAAGAGTTCCCTGAGGATGGGAGCTTGTGCCAAGTTGGCACCTCAATATTGTGGACCCTTTGAAGTTCTAGATAGAGTGGGACTTGTAGCCTATGGGATAACACTTCCTCCCACAGTAAAAGCACATAAGGTTTTCCATGTTTCATTATTGAAGAAATATGTACATGATTGTAATCATATAATTGACTGGTCCGTGATCCAGGTGGAATCGAAGGGAGAATTCCTGCCAGAACCTCAATGCATACTGGACAAAAAGGAAACCCCACTCAGGAACATAACCATTGCAAAGGTCAAGGTGCAGTGGAAACATTTTGTCCCAGATGAGGCTACATGGGAAATGGAAGATGCCATGAAACAGGCATATCCGATTTTGTTTACTTTTGTACATACACGTCATATTGATAGATAGAACATCGAGGACGATGTTCCTTTAAGGGGGAGGGAATTGTAACACCCTG
>ML781212.1:1595356-1620375 GCA_009831015.1 Picea engelmannii | reverse complement strand
TGGTGGCAACAATTTCAGTTATTTCACCCTTGAACAAAGCACCAAGTTTTGATTCCTTTGCTTAACAAGTTGGGTCTTAGTATTTCCTTACGATCCAAACCATGATCTTGATTTTTAATCCTTTGATTGCTTACTCTTTCTATCCCTATGGAGAATATGTCGATGCCCCTTGCATTGTATATTTATATCATTCTTACTTATTTCGTCAAATGTTCACCAAGTCACCATTGTGTCATGTCTATATTCAAAGGTTGTCTTTATCCTGTGTTGGACATTCCTCGGAATTCTTGACTATCCATGTTAGACTTCATTGTTTTCAAGTTGTTCTTAGTTGCATCAGTATTAGTGTTCTTTTCTCTTGATAGTGAGGAAGGTCCTCATTGACTTCTCATTAATCCATCATATCTTTTTTACTATGACACATTTCTCTAAGAGGTTTACCTAGATTCAGTAACACAATAGGACTATTTTCATAATTGGTAGGTTACCTTACACTCAATAGATGACATTTCATTAATGGTCAATGACCGAGTGGTTTCCCATGTTTTCAATGGAAAGACCTTTATTCACATATTGAGATTCATTTTGTAACTTGGTTGACATTTTCATATTTGGTGGAATTCCTTGCCTCTATCAACAACTATAATTATTGATTATTGCTCAAAGGGATTTTTCCATTCACTATTTTCATATGGTGCATGTGAGAGACATACTCAATGGTGTACTCTTCAAGCCTTTTTTCAAGACCTTCAAATAATTTTCTTCATGTTCACTCATGTTGGATGATGGGGGATGCCACAATGCCCTCCTTCCAGTGGATATTTTTCGATTGACACCGAATCATTTTCTCTAGGAATGAATTTTAGAGATTTTATAGTACCTTGGGGCTTGCAATCATCAGTGGAAAGTTCCCTCGCTATTGGCATTGGGAATACATCAATGTCTATTCAAACTTTCTAGAATGTACTAGGTACATTGAAATCCATTATCATTTTCAATTGGTTGTCTCACATTTTTCAATGATATATATCAATGGCTGGTAATCAAATGGCTTCTTCCATGTTTGACTTTGGCTCATTTATTCACACGGTGTAGATTTGTACCATTGATGGATTTAGATGGAAGACCTTGTGTTTAGTAACATCTCCTCTTTATGCTACTACCTTATTTATGCAAGATAGTACCACCTACCCACATGGCATTGGTACTTTTGGAGAATCATTTGTTCACCTTATAGTTCCAGTTATTCTCTTGATATACACTGAGACATAGATCCACTTTTTATTTTCTAGTGGTTGTGATCTATTTGACATGGATCCACTTTGTATCTTATTCATGGCCATGGTTTCTACATTCAATATACTTCATGGATCCATAGTGTACTTGATTTGGCAGCCATGATTTTTCACACCTGAGTGTGGGTATGTATGCCTTGGGAAGAGAGTCATCTGATACTTTTGTTTATGTTGCATGTATTTTTCCGATATGAACTTCGATGGACTCCACCTGGTCCCACTTGTTAGCTTCCTCCATGATTTTGTAATGTATTTCATCCATCAGACCCAATTTTAACCTCACACTTTAGGGGGCATATTTTATATCATCTTTTGACACCATCATGTACAAAATGCTCAAATTCCCATCATACCCATCATTTGTTGTCATTGCTCACCCTAAAGCCTACTTAAAGAGAAATTTTAGCAATTCATATGCTATTTTCCCTCACAAAAGGAGCATGTACACATCCTTTCTCTTCACAAAAAAGTGCATGTACCTTAAAAATTGGATAAAAAAATAATAAATGTTTGAAAATCATGTGCTTTTGAGTGGGGTTTATGGAACCCATACACTTATACCTTCCTAAACCCGTTACGAAATACCTCAACAAACTCATAAGGGTATGAAAAGATGTCTAATGTTGTAAGAGAGAATAACTAGCGTAATTGATAGAGCTACCATATATCCATCCTTGTGTTGGAGTAATTAGAGGTGTTTATTATTCCTAGTTTTTATGACCTTCTGCCCACAAAAAAACCTTTTTTTTAGTCATATCTTCCTCCCTTGGATTTGAGGCCTAAAACTCCTTAATTTTCCTCAATATTTTCCTTGGAGAAAAGTCAGAGTCCAAAAGCAATCTCAAGTGGCCCAAGATCGAAGGAACTTAGGTGAGGGTTACAAAAGGATATGACTGTAAGACATCATGTATAATTGTATATTGTTGTTTTCACCAATAAAAGGAATACCTCTCTTATTTCCCTTCACCAAATGCAGTTTGTGCATGAAAGTTGGAGTTTGTGCATAAAAGTTACATATATAAGAAGCTATAAATTTTGACAACAAAGGATATGTTTATTTTAATCTTACTACAAGATAAGTTAATGATGAAAAGAATACACAATATATTAATATTATTTAGAAAATTTCTACCATAACAATTTAAATAATTATTTAGCTTTAACATGTTAATATAATTCAATGATTAACATGTTAATATAATTCAATGATTAACATATATTAAGTGATAAAATGCAACATCCTCGGATGGGGTGACATGCAGCTCCATGGCGACAGGTGAACTCGCACTCAGCCTGGGCATAAATGTCGATGGCTGCCACCCACAAGTCTGCATTAACGATGGGGGACGGCCATAGCTGCAGCTGCAGGATGGAGGGACCTTTCCCTCGCGCGATCATTTACGACCACAGCACACTCGAGATGGCAAGGGTTAAGTGCGGGCAGGTGACCTCGGCTCCTGGTTATTTGGTTTTCTATATGCCCGGACAGAGCGGGACTGCACCTGCCTCGGCTCTGCTTTTCGCTTGGACGCTCTGGTGCAGTCCAACATTCATCGTGCCCCAGCACTCTGCATTTTCGTTGTATTTCTCTGTGTGTGTAACAAGACAGAGTTGGCTCGCTCGTGCTTTGCACCTGCAACTGCTCTCGTCCTGGCTCATCTGCCTTTACCTGCAATTGCTATGTTCCTTCACCATGGCTCGAAAGAGAGGCAGACCTCGCCGTGGCATGGCCTGGGAGGCACATAAGGCGTAGTGGCGACGGAAGGAGCAATTGGAACTCGCCTTGGCTCTGGCGACCTCCATTCTTCGAAAGAAAGCCAGGGCAGAGAAATTGGCGCGACTTGCCACCATTGCTGAACCGGGAGCTGGCTGTAGCCGAGATGTCAAGGTTAATACACCGGGAGCCCGACAGGAAGCTGGTACTGAGGAGGAGTTTCCCCCCTGTATAGTGGTGGAAGACCCGTTCATGGAGGACCTGTCGATTGCAGAGAAGACCCGCGCCACTGAGGCGACTCATCGGGAGGAACATAGACCCATTCCGACATAGGAAGACGATACCCCCGGCTGCATTGTGGAAGAAATCCCCTGGCCCGGTGATGACAATTTCAGCTGTCATAACATACAGGTGAATGAAGTAGGCACGAAGGGTGCAGAGGTTGATGCGGAGCAGAGGGTGTTCGACGCTGGTTTTGGAGTGGCGGTGGACGTGGGTGGCAGCGTGCAGGGCTCTCTCCTTTGGGAAGAGCACCTGGCTCTAGTGTTCGACCTTCGTGGCCACTTGTCTGACCTGGAGCATCGGGCCCTCCTCATGGGCCAGCGCATGGACATGCTCCTCGATGCATTTTCCAATGCTCCAGCTAAGCGGAAATGCCCCTTCTGCGCGCAAGCATTCGCCATCCTGGCTGGGTCCACGCGACATACTGGCGAGGACGACAGGTCACCAGGCACCTAGGTTTTTATGCTCTCTTGGTTTCTAGTTTTATTATGTTACTGTTTTATGTGCATTTAGACTATAGACATCTGTCTTGGTTTCCTCCGGGCAGGACAGATGCTACTCTATTTTTATGTTTTATCATGCTACTGCTACTTGCCCTCCACCTATGCTGGTTTTCGATAATCGACAGCATTTTGGGTGACATCAGACCTACTCTTTTGTATACTCTGTAAAAGTTTTTTGTCTATCTAATATAGCAGGTTCCACTTTTTTATTTAAAAAAAAAAAAAAAAGTGATAAAATGCAACATAGATAAAATTACAAACCCATAATAAAATGCAATATAGATAAAATTACAAACCCATGCCTTTGTTAAATATTTGTTATGATTACTTTGCATGGAAACTTCATGCCTTTGGTATATGAATTGTTACTAACATTTTCCATGAAAACTTCATAAGCCAAATACCCAAGAGATTTCATTTGCTTCCTCTCTCTCTCTCTCTCTCTCTCTCTCTCTCTCTCTCTCTACCAAAATAATAAAGAATTAATACTTGTTAAGTATGCCATTGAAGTTGTCATAACATTCTTGAAAATCCATTGAAAAACTATAATTTTCATTGTATAACATTAAGAAGTGGAATAAATGGAAAAACATGAGACAGAAACTCATAACCAAGAGAAACTCAAACAAAAAATAAACCCTCGTTCAAACTATGTATGAATTTTTTTTTTTTATAAGATGTGGTTTTTTAATCCTCTTTATTTTCAATAAAAGTTATTGTTTTGAATTTTTCACAATCAAAATTTTAAAAAAAATTTACAATTATATTTTTAATGATTTTAATTTTTCTTTAATTAAAGTTTGACAAAGATTTATGCATTAGAAATGTTTTAGAAGCATTTTCATTGAAGAGAAGATGAAAACCATTTGAGGTCACTCTAATATGGAAGCACCACATCCTTATGGTGAAAAAGAAATTACCCTTTTGAGAGGGAGGACATAAGACATATACACCATATTTCACACAAATGTTTGTTGAGATTGATTAAATATCTCTAGAATATCAATCATGCACCAATTTTATATTATTTCCAATATCATTATTGGAACAACTACCAAGAACGAAAAATAAATTTGATTGTACTAACCATCGTTATTGGTCAATAAACCAAAGCCATAGATTTTTTATAACAACACTTATTTTACCTTGCAAATGGTTTATTTAAAATCATTATGCTTTATGGAACATAATTTGTTATTTATATTGTAACAAAAATTCTAATTATTTCCTAAGATAGGGAATATGTCACTTCCATTTTTTTTTAAGATTTTGAAAACAAAATGCAATATGATTTAGCTTGAGATATATTTTTAAGGTTTTGAAGAAAATATTATTTGACTTGGACTCGTGATAATCAAATTTTAGAATATTGATTTAAACAAGAATAGTTTTTTAGGTTGATTTGTATACTTCTAATTATCCCTAATAATACTTTATGAACGCAAAGTCTCTTGGTTATGATTTCCTCCATTTTCCAATTAGATTACTCTATAATGTTTATGTACTCTAAAGAATTTAATGAAGTGATGGGATGGAGCTTGATCCCTCGGCTCTTTTTCATAGTTAAAAGTTTTGAACCTTTCGATTATATAGAAGTGTTATAATTTCTTGTCCATAATTTTTATGTAATAAGTTTGTTGTCCATAATTATAATTTCTTGTCCATAATTTTGATGTAATAAGTTTGTTGTCCATAAAATTGTAGAAGTAAATGGTTTCACCTATCATATCTATCACTTCAAAGTTTTAGAACAAATTAACATAACATTTTTATGTGGTATATATAAAGTTTTCCATTATAAATGAAATCTGGTCTCCTCACAAACAAATTTTAGAATATTGATTTGAAAAGGAATAAGTTTTTAGATTGAGATGTACACTTTGAATTATTTATAATAATATTTTATAAACGTAAAGTATTTTGATTATATTTTTTCCATTTTTCAATTATATTACTCTATAATGTTTATGTCCTCTAAAGTATTTAATGAATTCATGGGATGGAGCTTGATCCATTATTAGTCTTGGCCTTCATTATTAGTCTCTCGAAGGCCAGGACTCTTAGCATTCGATTCATTGTTGACTTTAGATTTTTTTTCCTTTGACTATACATATTTCTTCTCATAGTTAGTTTTATATAAGAAAAGTAGAATGCTTATTTTTTAACAATATTTTAATTATCTTTGATCCATTATTAGTCCCTGCCGAAAGCCAAGACTCTTAGCATTCGATTCATCGTTGACTTTAGATTTCTTTTCCTTTGACTATACATATTTTTCTTCTTCTCATTGTTCTACATAGGAAAAGTAAAATTGTCCTACATAGGAAAAGTAAAATGCTTATTTTTTAACAATATTTTGATTATCATTATCAAATATGGTATTGGCTAATAACTTGCAAGTCTTATTGTCGAGGTTTTTTTTCAATGTTTAGATAGCCTAAGTTTTCACTGTATTGTATTGTATCTTCATTGAAGTGATGCATTTTTTCCAATATGTATGCATAAGTTTTTAGTCCAGACTGCCTTGCCATTCCGCATGGAATCACCGCCTTCCCGATCTTTCCATTCCGCATGGAATCACCACCTTCCCAATCTGTCAAATGTCAGTCTCCTCCATTCTCAAATGTCATTCTACCTGCCAGAACCTTATCTTGAGCCACCATGTCATTGTACATGGAATCACCGCCTTCCCATTTTCGGAGTGCCTTCTCATCTCCGGGCTATGCAACTTTCGCTTTCATTGTTGCCTTTGCTATGCAGATTTGGCTTTCATGACTGACTCTTGAGTCTACACATAACTTGGAGATTGATGGATGAGTTATATCAATAATTAATCTTTAGCACTGTATGCGAGCTTATAATCTGTCATGTGTTGTGCCTACTCCTGCATATGGGTAAGGGTGTGTTTAAACCCTTTTACTAATCAGTGCAAGGGTAACATTAGCAGATCTCATGGCAACAAGTGTTTTGGTAGTGGAGTTTCTATGTTATATGTGCTTGGAGAAAGAAAGCTAGCTAGGGAGCTGGTCCAAACCGAGGTTGGTTGGCACCCATCATACCCATTGTGGCCAACATCATCGTATAAGGCCGCCATCGATTTAGAGACTCGACCACCATGGGGAGAAGAACACGGAGTCAAGGGCCATTTAAGCAGGTTTTTGCTGTAGCGGTCACTTACTCTTGCTTCTATCCGTTCAGATCAGTGGGTGGTAACTTATGCTCTATCAGTGGCTTGCTATTTTCTATTAAGGAGCATATGTCAACTAGGAACAAATCACTACTCGGTTACAATATAGAACATAAAATACACAGAAGCACTGTAGCCCACATACCCTAACCCAATGTATCTATTGTAACAGGAGACGTGTAGAACGCACAAGCAAAAGACTTCCAAACCAAAAGCTCAGGAGCTTGAGCAACGACCTCTGAAAATTCCTGAAAAATGACCTAATTAATAAATTCAAATGGGTAAATGAAAATAAAATTAATCACTGAAAATAACAGTATGGTGGGTTGTGTTAGGAAACCTGATTCTGAACGCCAGAGCTTATTCCATTGTGAGAGCTCAAAATTCCTGGGTTCGAACCCTCAAGCATCGAGCCTTCAAAAGCTTCACATGCTAAGCGAGCCTAAGTTCGAGTCAGCTGGCCATGGCGTCCTTCTCAGGCATCGCCGTCCACAACACCTTATTTTTCTTCTTTGTGTGTTTCTCTGGTGGAGGCTTGTAATTTCAATGGCGATGGCGTTTCCAGGTCTTAAGAGATTGGTTATGTTTTCCCCATCACAATAGAATTAGATACATTTGTCTTTGGACGTGTTTCTCGACCATACCGCCCCTCATGTGAAGGCATTCGCCAGCTGGGGTTTTCATGCAACATGTTTCTCGACCAGATGTTGGGGTTTTCATCCTTTGCATGGTGATAACGTTGCATGTTGAACTCTTTTCGTGCAACCACAACCACATGCATACTCTACAAAGTGAAGAACATGTGACACAAGAAAGGCTTATAATTGTTGTGGTGTTCTTGAACTTCCCGTCTTTCAAATGCAATCTGTATTAATGGTTTTGGTGAACGGATCCAACTTCATATGCATCATTTTTTATTATGAGGCCATTGAAACAAGTGTAAGGTGCAAGTCGACAATGGATGCAAGCCAGAGGTATGTGTCAATGCTTATGCAATGTTGAACAACCACTATTACTTTTATAATTGTTTGGAGACATCGCCATATGAACTTACTTTGAGCTGGGATGTTCAGGATGGCAGATCTGTAGCTGGCAGAACAGAAAGAGGCAATACTGCAACACGTACCAAACTCTTCTACAGCTCTCGTCTTTTCAATTTACTCTCCCCAATGTCTACTCCTTATGGATATACGAATGAAACTGCAAGGCAATGCCACTACTATCCATGGTATGAAGAAATGAACAGATAGGTTGTTGTTGGTGACCCTGAAATACTCTCCGGGAAACCCTGGTTGGAAAGATTTAGTCAACCTTTGGTAATCTATCTAAGATGGGCAACATGGATCTTGGCAATAACCTGCTCTTGGGAAATATTCCTGAAAGTTTGATGGCTCTGCCAAAAATGTGGCAATTAGTGCTCACATGTAAGATTCATCAATATACAGAGAGCAAAGTCATCAAACAATCATACAGGACAGATTATCACTGCTTCGTTCATCACTAGTTTACTAGTTCCTTTGCTACCAGTTCCTTGCTACCTTTGCTTTGCTACCAGTTCCTTCAGTTCCTTTGTTGTCGAGGTTGGGGGAGGTTGAAATCCTGCAACTGCAATTGAGTTCCACCATCATTCATCATTCTGTTTAGTATTTGCAGGTATGTTTCATGAGTAGTTGTTTAGTATTTGCTGGTGTGTTTAGTATTTGCAGGTACTTCTTATAGGGATTGCATATTTTGTTGCAATATAGCACTGCCATTGCAAGTGCCAGTTTCAATTTCATTATTATAGATATTTCTTCCCAAAACCTTTGCAAAGAAGATTATTTCCACCCTTAGTTACCTTCTTCCAACCATTTTCTAAAACGGAAAATAGATGGCCTCTTGGTTATCCGATACAGAGCATTCCAAAGTAACAGTTTAAACAACAAATTTGTAATGCACTTTGGTGCTTTTTTAAAATAATGTACATGGGACTGAATTATAACAGTCATATGATTTTAGGCCCTTGGACACGCGAATCCTTTGGACATTAGATATTATAGTTCATTTCTATTTATGTATCTCATGTGTTGTAACTTTGAGGCAACCATTGCCTACAGTGCAGGCCTGAAGATATGAAATTTGAATATGTACTTTTTCTATTTTAAGTTAGTATATTTTTGCTACCTACAAAAAACAATTGCAATGATCTGCACAAGTCTTTTAGTAATGAGGAATGCTTGTCGAGAAATCACATCTCACACAGGCGTAAAGAAATAGGTTTTTTTATATAAATGAAAAGTGTCATTAATGGATGGGACTGGTCCTATAGCTGCCAGAACCAACGCGCCTTAGAGTGAACAAATAGCACAGGAGCAAGTACTTTCCTAAGTCAGTGCCATAGTGAATCTCGATCTGTATTCAAGGTATGCCCCTTCCACTTCTGTTATAATAGATGCTTCAGTTGAGCTGATAAGGGCTGGTTAGCGAAGTTAATCCTTTAAGAACTGGTTTTTATAATTCTTCTTGAAGAAAGAGATACTTTGATTGTAGAATCCATTCACTCACTCAATCAAGTAAATTGATTGTAGTAGGAGGTTCGTTTTTGCGTTTTTATTTGTGAACTTAAATTGATTGTAAATTCAAGTAATTTAGTGGGGTTAGTTACAAATTTAATTTTCTAAAAGTAAACAGGACCATAAAACCATTAAAAAATTACTGAGAAAGATCATAAAACTATTCAAAAAAATTATTAAGAAAAGACAATAATTTAATCTTCTCAATTAAGAATAATAATAATATTCAACATTAGAATAAGAGGAAGGAGTTAAGTAGGTTCATTGACACAATAACACTGCATCATATGTTGCATAACATCCTCCATGTTCCTTCATTTGTGACAAGTGTCTTCATTTATGACAAGTTTCTAGATGCGTTCAAGTGGTGCATATGAAATCTAACAGGTCAATACCGTGAATTGGGAAGCCAGGAATGTTACATGAATAACACACGTTTAAATAATCATGTCTTAATAGTAGACACATTGTATATAACCAACAACACAATATCTACCAGCATCAGTCGACATCACCGAAACAACACATTAAAAAAATTTAAGCTTTTCAGTGTTCATTTTCCACCATGTTACAAAGTTACATGGGTATTTTATCAATGTAGATATATTTGTTAGTATTTTCTCAGAATTTTGTTTTCTTTTTGTTTATACATTAAAAAAATTAATTATATATATAATACATAGGAAAAGTGGTCATCTTTTGAGCTCATGGACAAGGGCATTGTCTAAGACTTTTTCTCACTGGTTTCATTTTGTCAAATGTTTGTAGTTTGATTTTGCAAAAAGTATGTCCTACCTTCTTGCATGAAGAAGTTGGATTGTTCTCAAATTCATTAGCAATATGAAGAAGTCAGATTGTTCCCAAAGTCATTAACAACATTACTCTCATTATGTAACTTTGTTTCTCTAATTTCAAACTTTTCAACAGAAAAGTGGCCATCTTTTGAGGTCATGGACAAGGGCATAGTCTAAGACTTTTTTTCACTAGTTTCATTTTGTCAAATGTTTGTAGTTTGATTTTGCAAAAAGTATGTTCTGCCTTCTTGCATGAAGAAGTTGGATTGTTCTTAAAGTCATTAACAATATGAAGAAGTCAGATTGTTCCCAAAGTCATTAACAACATTATTCTCATTATGTAACTTTGTTTCTCCAATTTCGAACTTTCCAAATTTATTCTCATTATGTAACTTGTTTCTCCAATTTCAAACTTTCTGGCAGGGACTAAACTGCCCTGCAGCACTTGTTACTCTTACATAAAGATAAATGGTAAACCTATTTAATTGAATAAAGATGTTATAATTTCTTATATAAAATCTTGATGTAACAGGTTTCTTACCCATAAACTTGTAAAAGTAAATGATCTCTCTTATTAGATTTCTTTGCTTCTATTATAGCCATCAGTTCAGTACAAAAGTCAACTTATTTGCTTCTATTACAACAATCGGTTTAGAACAAAATATGGAATCATACAATAAACTACTTGTGAAGGTAACATTGAACCCCGTCATAGTGCTATAGGTATCAATCTTAAAAGAGACTCCAAACTTAATAGTAGGTACTATGGATAGTGCTATAGGTATCAATCTTAGAAAAGACTCCAAAATTAATAGTAGGTACTATGGATGAGGTTAATCAAGACCAATAATAACAACTGACACCTTAATTACCTTAGTATCATGATATCAAATACTCCGTAGATATAGGAAAACCTACTCTTTAATGTCATGACCAAATACATAGAGTTTATCTAAACTGTGTCGCATCTCATTTTCTCATGCTAAGAAGTGTTATCTATCATAGGAGATTTGAAGGAATGCTACTAAGGTGCATGAATAAAGATGATGCCCATTGGGTACTAAACGAAGCACACTCTATCATATGCAATAGCCACTTTAGTTATGCCTTTAGTTCTCATGCTACTCAAAAGAAGATCTTATGCATGGGATACTAGTGGGATACTATGAAGACAGATGTGGGTGACTTCATTCACTGATGTGATACATGCCAACAACACGCTAATAAAACACATGCTCCATCATGTGATTTAATCCATGTCACATCTCCCTATCCCTTCTCACTATCGTAGAGTCTGGTCCTACCTTTCCTTTGCTTCTCGTGCAACTGCTACTGGTGAATCGACTTTTGCAACGATTGAATCCATAGCTTCTTTTGGTGCTGCTTCAACCGCATTTGTACCCTATATTAGTAACATCATATAATTCAATAACATAATTAGTCGTTTCACCACCTCGTAAAGATCCAAACCCAAGTACAGATGCAGAGCAAGCAGTTTAGGCAGAGCCAAGGACTAGGACAAAGGAAGGGGATAACCTTCCAATCAAGAGGATAATCTATCCATTGGGGAATCTTGTGATTGGATGGATATGGATACGTAGAATCTTGCTTGGATGGATATTTAAATAATATAACTAGAATCTTTCTTTAATATTTCTTTGGAAAATCCTGAGATTATCCCTTACCTTCACTTTGTTCAGATAAGAAAAGAGGATGAAATCAATAGGAAAAAAAGTAAATGAAATCTCTCTCCCTATATATAATTCTCCTTGATTTAAAAGTTTTAAACATTACCAAATTCCTCACATCTCTTTTGCAAAACTTAACATAACTTATATAACACAAATATTAAACTATGACTGTATAAATATAGTACCAAAAACCAACCCATAAAAGTTGGATATATATATATATATATATCAATTTCAATTAAAATTACAATTACAATTAATACACCTTATACTCTCTTATTTGGCAATCATTATGCACCAAAGTTACAATGTATGTTCTACAATTCAATGTAGTAAATGTGTTATTAGATCTACGTGTATAGAGATTTAATGATGCATATGTTGCACCAAGTTTGTAGTAAATGTATTACAACACAATGTTTATTAATGACCTTGTCACCTTATGTTTAATTTAACTTACATAAACTTCCACCATGCTCACTCGACTACAGTGCCAATTATTTATATATGAAATCATTAGGAAAAGAATAATGTGATCATTTGGTAAGAAGAAAGAAAAACATGCCATCATCTATGACCTTGTTGATAGTATGTGGTTGTATGATGTCTTAATTGGCATGTCATATGTTATCTATGTTGGTAGATCAAGGGATGATAGCATTTCTAAGAGGTTGGACTGTATTTTGGTTTCAGAATCTTATTTAAGTGAAGTGGGTAGATACCGTTCTTGGGTGGAGCTTCCTTTCTTCTCGTACCATGCGCCTATTTTTTCTTTGTTTGATCTTCAATCTTATCGGGTGGCCTACCCTTTCAAATTAAATTTGTCCTGGTTGGCACAGGATGATTTCTCTATGATTGTAAAGAAGTTTGAGTGGATCCAGATTTCTTGGTGGAGTCGGATTTTCAACACAGATTTGTGTGGAAACTAAAAGTCTTAAAAAACCGGATCAAAGTTTGGGCTAGGTGTCGAAGCCCTGAAAAGCTTCTTCGACTTGAGACTTTGGAGGGGGATATTTGAGTGGCATCCTCGTTTTTAAGAAAGGATGGTTTAGACCAGACAATTGAGTGTCACTTAAAATCTTTGGAAGCTGAAAGAAATTCTTTACTTCTTCAGGAAGAGGAACTTTGGAGATAAAGGAGTAGAGCGACTTGGCTGAAATGTGGGGATCAAAATACGAATCTTTTCACAACTATGCCAGTGCAAACAGGAATAAGAAACACATTTGGGATATTACCGATGAGTTTGGACAGTCACACAGGGGGCAGGTGGCTCTAAAAAAAAAAGTTTCTAGGCACTTCAAAGGTTTGTTTAAAGCTGACGACACTTCCTCTCTAGCTAACCAAATAAATCTTGTAAATTTGTTCTCCAATTTTGTCATGGAGGAGGACTCTATACTTATTGACTGCCCTTGTACACTTCTGGAGATATCAAATACCTTAAAGGTGTTTGCAAAAGACAAAAGTCCAGGCCCGAATGGCTGGATGGTTGAATTCTTCATCAATTTTTTTGACATCCTGGGTGACAATCTGTTGGAACTAGTGGAGGACTCTAGGATTAGAGGAAAGGTGCAATGCTTGCTAAACTCAACTTTTCTAGCGTTTATACCAAAGGTGAATAAACCTGTGACTTTTGGTGACTACATGCATATTTCTCTCTGCAATTTATGCTACAAGTTGATAGGGAAGGTGATAGTAAACATAGTCAAGCCTATCTTTTCGAGGGTTCTATATTGTGAACAACTCAAATTTTTAAAAGGGAGATAGATATTGAATGCCATTGGAATGACACACGAATGTCTTCATAGTATAAAAAAAGAAGAAGCTAAAGGCTCTAATTTTGAAACTTGATTTAAGAAAAGCATATGATTGTGTAAACTGGGATTTTCTCCACTTAATCCTCTTCAAAATGGGATTCAGTCTAACTTCGACCAACTAGATCATGAGTTGCGTTGTCAGCTCCACTTTCATTGTTTTGATAAATGGTGAGACTTCTTCTTTTTTCCATAGTGAACGTGGTCTTTGACAAGGATGCTTGCTTTCACCTCCGCTTTTTATCTTAGTTATGGAAAGTAATAGTCTCTTGATGAAGAAGAGCCATTCAAAGGGTGTTTTGAGGGGGGTAAAAGTATCAAGGGTTATCAAAATCCTTCATCTAATATTTGTAGATGATATCCTTATCATGTCAAAGGCTTCTTTAGAGGAATGGATGGTGATTAAATCACTGTTGGAGATTTTTTGTTGTGCTTCAGGGGTCAAAGTAAACTTAGAAAAATCAACTTTCCACCATTCAGGCTTACAAGGGGAGGAATTGGAAAAGATAAAGGATTCCTTTACAATCAATTTCATCGAGTTGTCGAAAGGATTTCGGTACCTGGGATACTTCATAAAAGCGGAGAGTTCCTCCTTTGAATAATGGAGATGGCTTCTTAAAAAAATTGAAAATAGGATTAGTCACTGGTGCAATTGTTGGTTATCTCTTGGCGGTCGTTACACTCTAGTAAAGGCAGTTTTAGAATCATAGTCAGTGTACTGGATGGCCTTGGTGGCGATTCTAGATTATGTGCTCTCAAAGATCTGGTTCTTGATCTTTGATTTTCTTTGGTCGAGAGGCGGTCGTAATCAAAATTATCATCTGGTAAGTTGGGAGGCGATTTCCAAACCGAAGTCGGTTGGAGGATGGGGCCTTAGGAACATTTTTCGCTTCAACCGTGCCTTGGATGGGAATTCCTTATGGAAGGTGTTAATGAAAGATGGTATTTGGCACAAGGTGATCAAGGACAAGTATCTTCCCTATGTATATGTTGCTACCTAGTTCAGATCAACTACTGTTATTCAACCTATGGATTCTCTGACCTGGAAGAATTCGCTGAAATCGCTTCCACTCATCACACACTGGCTAAGATGGAACCTGGGAAATGGGCACTCGGTTTTGATTGGAGTGGACAAGATCCTAGGTATGGGTGATTCCTCATTACTATCCCAAGAACTACTAGTGGACTTAAAGAAAAATGATATACACTACCTTTATCAAGCCAAAGCTTTGTATTCTTTGGGCTTCATTATGGATCAATGGAAAAGAAGTTTAGATTTGGGACTATCAGGAGACTTAGCTTTAGAGTGGTCATTGTTTCGTAAGGCTCTGGTTTCTTCTGGTATACATCTCCAACCTCCAGGCGACATTCTTCTTTTGACAGGTGGAGACCAGTGGGGTCTGCTTACTATTAAAAATGTATATAATTCTTTGGAAAAGAAACTTTGGCCACATTAGTTTGTAGGGTGGCGAAAACAATTTTGGTCGTGGGACCTACCTTACAAAATTAAACTGTTCTCGTGGATGGTAGTTGAAAATGAAATATTAACTTGGGAAAACCTCCAAAAAAGAGGTTGGAATGGACCTAGCATCTACCCTTTATGTTCGAAGGATGCTGAGATGAGGTTACACATGTTTGTTCATTGCTCATTTGCTCAAAATCTTTGCCAGTTTATTAATGCAGCTTACAGTCTAAGAACTTCCTGGAGTGGAAGTCCTTCTCCACCTATCCAAGATATTGAATCACAATCCTTAATGATCCAACCCTCTATGCACCAATACTTGGATGAAATCTCTTCACCCAACCTGTGAGATCTCCTCACTCTAGTGTAAGAAAAGGTCATTCTTTTCTCCTACACTCCTCACACTAGAAAAAGTCCTTCTTTTCTATCTCCGATATTGGAATCTCACCAAAGATCCCAATCTTGGAATCTCACCAAAGATCATCAACATGGGCATCTTACCAAAGGTCCCTTGCTCTTGGAATTTCACCAAGAGTATCCCGATATTGGCATCTCACCAAAGATCCTCACCTTGGTCTCTCACCAAGGTCCCTTGCTCTTGGAATCTCAACAAGAGTCTCTCGAACTCAACCTCTCGTCAAGAGTCATGATTGTGTTGACTCCCTCAACACAAGTGTCTTCATCCTTCTCCCAGCCTTACTTTTATAATCATGAGTTACAATCTATCTCTAATCTCCAAAGTGATCTATGGTTGATAGTACTTCTCACACCCACTTAAGATTTAGATTACATGATGCATGTTATGCATGTTCCTTAAATAACTCGATTCACTAATAAATACAATTTTACTCTAATTAATTCCATTTAACTAAAGTAAACTCAAGACTAGAAGATTTGTTTATGACTTCCACATGCTATACACATGCCAATATAGAAGTACCTTTCTGATTCTACCACAAACATCAACACTCCCTCTTAGCGAGGAAGTAACTTCTCCCACTTAGAGTTGGCTCTATATTCACTACCAAATATGCTACCATGCTTGCTCTCCAATCCACGTGATTGGATGCTCCCTCTGACACATAAGCTATCCCTTCCATGATGGTCTGACCTGTCTCCTAAGACTCACTTCCTCTGAACATGCTCCTAGAAGTCTCATTCTCCTGATCATCCTGCATGGCCATCTTGTACCATGACTCCTTCTTGATAGACTTGGAAGGTTGTTCCTTCCCACTTAAACTTGAACGTTGATTCCCTCTAAGCTACTCAACCTTCAGAGCTACATGCTCCCTGTTCTCTACCACTGACATCGATCCATGATCCAAGATCCCCTTGGATCCCTTGATAGGCTCCCATCCTGGGATAATGGTTGTCCTCAGGAATACAAATAAGAAAATAGCAAAGCCCTACAAACCTCAAGATCAGTCCTTCAATCTTACTAGTTGACTACTATCTCCCTTGTTGCCCCTTTGCTCCGTTGCTCAAACCCTGCCCCTACACACTTGAATGGAATTGATTCTTTATCCACTCAATCACATATTACTCACTCATTTTGTGTGTGTCTTCTATCCACTAAGAAATAACCAACACCTATAACCGAGCACCTACGTTGTTATTGTATGATCTTGTACCTGTAACTCCTTTGCTGCCAATATATGTCCTTGCTACCAGATCTATCTGCTACTCATGGTGCTATTATGGTTTCTCCCACGACTTCTCTTCTCCTTTGGAATGATTGGATCTCTAGGTGAAATTCCTTCTTCACCCCTTTTTGAGATCTCCTTGAGAAAAATCCATCTTTTCTATGTTTGTGAGTCACTGAATCCAATAAATCTGTCATCCTATGATCTCTAGATGAAATTCCTTCTTCAACCATATGAGATCCCTTTGATTCATTGTCCTTCGTGGCTCAAGTACTTAAGAAAAATTCAATCTTTGCTCCAAAGTAGATGAATCAAGCACATGAGAAAAATTCCCTCTTTGCTCCCATGTGCTCCCTCTTTCCTTCAAAGCCTCGGCTATAATGTTTCCCATAAATCAATCCTTCGATTTCTTCATGTTGGTTTATAGATAGTATAAAATATCTTGTAAATATGATTGATCTACTGCAAAAAAACATGGATTTGTGCTAAGTCCTTCAAGAACCCACCTCAACACTCTTGATCCCATAGATCTGTTATTGCAACCCTAGATCTGAATTTGATCTCTACTGTGGTCACTCAGATATCATATATTTGTCGATACCAGGTGCACTTGGTTTCCTCCCAGAGAAACCTTTCTCTGATACCATGTTGAAAATAATTCTTGAGTGTATTCCACCCTTGGTATGCACTAATACCATGTTGATATTTTACCACTCTACTCAACTCGTTAGTTTTCTCAAAATAAAATCAATCTATCTACTAAAAGCATAGTTGAGTAATCAACTAAAAATGAAGCGGAAACGTAAACAAGGAAACCAAATCAAGTACATATAAACATCAATATTTTCGAGTATAAACCCCTGGAAAAACCCCAGAGGGAAAACCAATCCAATGATTCTTTTATTAAGTTCAATTCAGGGTTCCTGTAACATGGAAAATGCCCCACTCAGAGAATTATACACTGCAGATAAACCTGGAAACTCTTGTGCTATTTTATGACCTTGTACCAACATGTTTCCCAAGTCATCCGCGAATTCTCCTTCTGTTACTTGAGGACATTCAAGAGTTTCCCTTCTATGACCCATGGATATCCACAATTATCTCCACTATGACCTGCAGATTTGTATGAAAATATCGTACAACCACTTCTATATGATTCTCTGCTTTCATTTGGTCTATGTCCTTTGAAACCCACATGTGCCTTCTTTTCCTGTCTCTCATCCTTGACCCATATGATTTGTAGATGGAAGTACTTCTTGACCTATCCAAGATATTGAATCATATTCCTTCATGATCCAACCCTCTCTGCATCAATACATGGATGAAATCTCTTCACCCAACTTGTACATCTCCTCACTCTAGTGTTGGTGAGATGCCAAAGTTGAGTGTTTTTGGTGACATTCCATGATCAAGATCTTTGGTGAGATGCCCATATTGGAGATAGCAAAGAAGGATTTTTTCTAGTGTAACGAGTATAAGAGAAAAGAAGGACTTTTTCTTAAGGTCCCTTGCTCTTGGAATTTCACCAAGAGTCTCTCGATCTTGGCATCTCACAAAATATCCTCACCTTGGTCTCTCACCAAGGTCCCTTTCTCTTGGCATCTCACCAAGAGTCTCCCAACCTCGAACTCTATTCAAGAGTCTTGACTTTGTTGACTTGCTCAACAAAAGTGTCTTCCTCCTTCTCATAACCTTGCTTTTGTAATCACGAGTTCCAATATATTTCTAATTTCCAAAGTGATCTATGGTTGAGATTACTTCTCACACCCACTTAAGATTTATATTACATGTTGCATGATATGCATGTTCCTTAAATAAATTAGTTCATTATTCCTGTTAACTAAAGTAAACTCAAGACTAGAATATTCTTTGACAACTTCCACATGCTAGACACATGCCAAAGCGAAAGTACTTGTTCAATGCTACCAAAAACATCAACATACTCCTCTTCTCTAGTCTTCTCACCATGGAGTTTTGTTTGTTCAACTTCCAATTTCACCATACCTAGACAGTCTGAGTTCTCCAGGGTTGATTGTTTGCAATCATCATGTCTTCATCCATAACTTCATTTCCTCACAAGATCTTCTCAACACGTAGAATTTTCTTTTCTTCTTTTGTTTAGTTTGGTCCGATTTTCTCTTCATAGGTGCACACTCATCTTTGTTGGTATGGTCATTCTAGGTAAGATATTGATGACTGTCACCGTCCTTATGCAATTGCTTGATGTAATACTTGCTTCCAAAGACTATGAAGTGTTTGATAAATGTTTGTGGACCTTTCCATAGTTCATAGGGTGTCTTTTCACTTTTGAATCTGATTTTTCCTATGTTTAAAATGTACACAACAATGTAAATTACTTCTCTCCAAAAATTGTCTGATAATCCTACCTCATTTAACATCGTTCTAGCAATTTCTTTTACATGTCTATTTTTCCTTTCAACTACTCCATTTTGTTGAGGAGTTCTTGCAACTGCATATTGTCTTTTTATTCCATGTGTTTCATATAATTTTTCAAAATCATTGGATGTGAATTCACCTCCATTATCTAACCTTAAGAATTAGATTTTCATATCTGTCTCATTCTCAACTAAAGCTTTGAATGCTTTAAATATGTCAAATGCCTCATATTTATTTTTGAGAAATGTAACCCAAGTCATTCTTGTATGGTCATCAATGAGAAACATGAAGTAGATTTCTCCTTGCAGACTCTTAGTTCTTGTTGGTCCACATATATCTATTTGTACAATTTCCAATGGCTTGGATTTTGCACATTCCTTTGTTTTGAATCTCACCCTTGATTTGTTTCCATGATGCCACTACTTACAGATAATGCTTGAGGGTTTTGTAATTTTTGGCATATCTCTTACTACTTGCTTGATACTAATTTTTAATAAGTTTTTGAAGTTCATATGGTCCATTATTTTATGCCACAACCAACATTCATCTATCTTCCCCATAAAATATTTTTCTCCATTAATTTCATCAATAATATATACATTGTTTGGGGTTTTGATTGCTTTTGCAACCAACTTTCCTTAATTTTATTTTTTGATCTCACATTCTCGGGAGTTAAAAGTAAGATTGTGTCCTTGATCACACATCTAGCTTACACTGAGAAGAATGTGTTTCAAGTTTTCAACACAGAGGACCTTTTCAACCCTAGATTTTCCATTATAAAGATTGAGAGTGTCGTTTCCAAATATCTTTGAACTGTCATTGTCTCCAAAGGTGACATTGCCTTCATTCTTATTTAAGGTAATAAACTTTGTTCCATCTTCTGTCATTGACTAGAGCACCAATTGTCAATGCCCCACTCATCCTTATTCTTTTGTGTAAGAAGTGCAACTTGAACAAACATGGTTTTTTCTTTCTTTTGTTCCCAATTTATTTCCATGATTATCAGGGTTTCCTCAATCTGATCTTTTCTAAAATCACTTCTGCAGAATTTTGTTATATTCCCAAAATTATTGCAGTTAAGACATATGATGTTATAGTTATGTAAGGGGAAAAATAAATTTTAATTTCTCTTTGAGAATCCATGGGTATCTCTATTGTTGTTCCTAATAAAGTTGCCTCTTATATTTGTTCTATTTCTTTATGACCAAAGGCATTGCAAGAATAACAATATCCAAAGAAAGAATTTTGGTACTTGATTATGTGATTCCATCTCGATGCGATAGTATTCCTAATTCCATCCTTGTGAGGAAGATTTGTCTTATGTGGAACATATTGTTCTTCCTTCCTATTATCTTCAACCTTGATAGAGTTTTTGAGTGTATCAACATAATTCATGGTTATTTCTTTACTTGACTGCTTTGAAGAGCTTGAATCTTATTCATCAACAACTTTCTTCCTTTTACTATAACCAGGACCGGTCTTGTCAAATGGTGATCTTTTATGATTTATGATTTCATTCAAGGTTGTAGAGCTCTTCTCAAACTTTATGTTGGTAGCTGATATTTCCAACTCCTTTCTCAAATAAACTATTTCAAATTCTAGACTGTTGCATATATCTTTTTTTCTTTTCGTTGGGATTTTAAGACTTCTTCAACTCTCTTTGCCTCTTCTACTTGAACCTTTAGGATAATTACTGTCTTATCTATTTCTTCAATATTAGGTTCCTCCTTATTTGTATTTTTGCAATTCATTTTTATGCTTTCTATTCTTTTCTTTCAGTTTGTCTATTTCTTCTAAATAACTAATGAGTCATGCTTCAAGTTATACTTGTGCATCATCTTCATGATTGTCTTATTCTATTGAATTTGCCTCCATTTTCTAGGACATCTATTTGTGTTTCTAGGCCCATAAATTGAATTTCATCGATTTCATTGTCAATGTCATCTGAAGAGATGTTGTCCTCATTTGTATATAGATTCTTATTTTTTTCTAAAGAACTTTATTTTCTTTTTAGTCTTTCCCTTCCTGTATCCTTTGAGGTTGGAATCTTCTTCATTAGTTTTATTCTTATAAGGGAATTTAGCAGAAAAATGTCCTACTATTCCACAATTAAAACATATAAACAAAATCTTACCTTTGTATTTTCCCAGTCCTCTTTTGAGCTTCTTGCAAAAGTTGGCTTCTTCCTCATCTAATTCACTATATGAACTCCCACTCTTCTTGTATCCTTCTATCTTTGTCTTCTTTGATTCCTTGAAGGATGCTTCATTCCTTGATAGTTTTTTTGGCTTGTCCCGTTTTACCCTCAATTCATATGCAATGAGGATTCTATGTTACTCATGCATTGTCAACTTGTCTAGGTCCTTTAATTATTCAATGGAAGATATCTTGGGATTAAATATTAAGGGAAGTGATATAAGAACTTTTTGTAGAGTGATGGTTTCTTCAATTTCTTCACCCAATCCTTTGATAGTGTTGACAATCTCATCCAAACGGAGAAAATATGTTGCAATAATTTCATCTTCATTCATCTTAAGGCTCTCAAAATGTCCTCTATGAGTTTGTAACTTTTCTTTCTTGACCTTGTCATCCCCTTCATATATTTTCGGTAATGTGTCCCACGCCTCTTTTTTGAATGACAATGCATGAATTTGATAAACATTGATTCTACTAGACCACATAGAATTGCATTCATGGCTTTAGAGTTATTGTCATTGAGATTTATATCCATTGGAAGTACAGGTGGGATTGTTGGATCCGTGCAACCATTCTCAATTGTGCTCCATTC
The DNA here is from genome assembly GCA_009831015.1 of Picea engelmannii. Taxonomy (NCBI): domain Eukaryota; kingdom Viridiplantae; phylum Streptophyta; class Pinopsida; order Pinales; family Pinaceae; genus Picea; species Picea engelmannii. The sequence goes on along the minus strand of ML781212.1, from coordinate 1,598,256 downwards.
TTCAAATCCAAGAGACATCATATAAGTTTTCATTCTTATACTCTATAATGCATAATCTGACCCATCAAAAAATGGAGCTTTGTTTGTAGAAAATCCTTTCTTATTCATGTGTGTTGCAATGATTCAGTTAAATCAAATTAAAAAGTACCAAGGAAAAGTGTTTCTCATCACCTAGGTGCCTAGGGGTGAGAAAATGTCCAATATGGTCCTTACTGCATTAATTTCATGTGATGTGAAATTAAAAGTGACTTTATGAAAAGTAAGTGAAGTGGGTGACTAAAGGGTCCCTTAATCACCACCGTTGATCTAATCTAATCTCCACCGTTTGATTAGATGAATCTTCACCTTTATTGATGAGGTCAAATTCGGGAAAAAGGAGCCCCATTTTTTTGGCATTCTTCATTAGACTTGGAGAGAAAGAGAGAGAGAGTTGAGTCGAGGAGAAGGAGTAAATTTGTAGACTAGAGCACACATTCCAAGGTTCTTTTTGGCATGCAAATCTAGGAGGTAAAGTAAACCAGAGTATAGAGGTCATACTGTATGGATTCTGGGTAGACCGTACAACTAATACTTGGCATAGAAATCGATAAAGAGGATTATATGATTTTTTTGAGTAAGATTGGCATGAAAATCAAGGCAGATTACATTCATAAATTTCTTAATACTTTTATCAGCAATCAGGAAGCATTATTGGTATGTGAAGAACATGCTTTCCCAAGTTTTACTATGTCCTCCAGGCATCCCACTGGAGAGTAAATCTTCTTCAACCTCTTCTCAAGCACATGAGAAAAATTATCTCTTTTCTCCCATGTGCTCCCTCTCTCCTTCAAAGCCTTGGCTATAATGTTTCCCAGAAATCAGTCCTTCGATTTCTTCCTTTTTGTTTATAGATCTGATAAAATATCCTACAAATATGATTGATCTATTGCAAAAAAACGTGGATCTGTGCTAAGTCCTTCAAGCACCCACCTTGACACCCCTGATCCCATAGATTTGTTGTTGCAACCCTAGATCTGAATTTTATCTCTACTTTGGTCACTCGGATCTCATATATTTGTCGATACAAGGTGCACTTGGTTTCCTCCCAGAGAAACCTTTCACTGATACCATGTTGAAAATAATTCCTAAGTTTATTCCACCCTTGGTATGCACTAATACCATGTTGATATTTTACCACTCTACTCAACACTCGGTAGTTAGCTCAAAATAAAACCACTGTATCTACTAAAAGAATAGTTGAGTAATCAACTAAACATGAAGCGGAAATGTAAACAAGGAAACCAAATCAAGCACATATAAACACCAATATTTTTTAGTATAAACCGCTGAAAAAATCCTAGAGGGAAAACCAGTCCAATGATTCTTTTATTAAGGTCAAATCAAGGTTCCCATAACATGGAAAATGTCCGACTGAGAGAATTATACACTGTAGGAAAACTTGGAACCTCTTGTGCTATCGTATGAACTTATACCAACATGTTTCCCAAGTCATCCACGACTTGTCCTTCTATGACCCAAGGACATTCACGAGTTTCCCTTTTGTGACCTGTGGATATCCACAACTATATCCACTATGACCTGCAGATGTGTACAAAAATCAGATACAACCACTTCTATACGATGCTCTACTTTCATTTGGTCTATGTCCTTTGAAACCCACATGTGTCTGCTTTTCCTATCTCTCCTCCTTGACCCATATGATCTGTAGATGGAAGTACTTCTTGACATATCTAAGATATTGAATCATATTCCTTCGTGATCCAACCCTCTCTACATCAATACTTGGATGAAATCTCTTCACCCAACCTATACATCTCCTCACTCTAGTGTAAGAAAAATTCCTTCTTTTCTCTTATACTCATCACACTAGAAAAATTCCTTCTTTGCTATCTCCAATCTGGGCATCTCACTAAAGATCATGATCATGGAATGTCACCAAAAATACTCAACCTTGGAATCTCACCAAAGCTCCCTTTCTCTTGGAATTTCACCAAGAGTCTCTCGATATTGGCATCTCACCAAATATCCTCACCTTGGTCTCTCACCAAGGTCCCTTTCTCTTGGCATCTCACCAAGAGTCTGCCAACCTCGAACTCTCGTCAAGAGTCCTGGATTTGTTGACTCGCTCAATAAAAGTGTCTTCCTCCTTCTCATAGCCTTGCTTTTATAATCATGAGTTCCAATCTATTTCTAATATCCAAAGTGATCTATGGTTGAGATTACTTCTCACACCCATTTAAGATTTAGATTACATATTGCATGATATTCATGTTCCTTAAATAACTCAATTCACTATTCCTGTTAACTAAAGTAAACTCTAGACTAGAATATTCTTTGACAACTTCCACATGCTAGACACACGCCAATGCGAAAATACTTGTTCGATGCTACCACAAACATTTTGTTTAGTTTGGTCCGAATTTCTCTTCATAGGTGCACACTCATCTTTGTTGTTATGGTCATTCTAGGTAAGATATTGATGATTGTCACCGTCCTTATTCAACTACTTGATGTAATACTTGCTTCCAAAGATTATGAAGTGTTTGATAAATGATGGTCGACCTTTCCATAGTTCATAGGGTGTCTTTTCACTTTTGACTCTGATTTATCCTATGTTTAAAATGTACACAACAATATAAATTGCTTCTCTCCAAAAAAAATTTGATAATCCTGCCTCATTTAACATCGTTCTAGAAATTTCTTGTACATATCTATTTTTCCTTTCAACTACTCCATTTTGTTGAGGAGTTCCTGCAACTTCATATTGTCTTTTTATTCCATGTTTTTCATAGAATTTTTCAAAATCATTGAATGTGAATTCACCTCCATTATCTAACCTTAAGCATTAGATTTTCATATATGTCTCATTCGCAACTAAAGCTTTGAATGCTTTAAATATG
>ML781212.1:1538358-1592378 GCA_009831015.1 Picea engelmannii | reverse complement strand
GTAGTAAATGTGTTATTAGATCTACGTGTATAGAGATTTAATGATGCATATGTTGCACCAAGTTTGTAGTAAATGTATTACAACACAATGTTTATTAATGACCTTGTCACCTTATGTTTAATTTAACTTACATAAACTTCCACCATGCTCACTCGACTACAGTGCCAATTATTTATATATGAAATCATTAGGAAAAGAATAATGTGATCATTTGGTAAGAAGAAAGAAAAACATGCCATCATCTATGACCTTGTTGATAGTATGTGGTTGTATGATGTCTTAATTGGCATGTCATATGTTATCTATGTTGGTAGATCAAGGGATGATAGCATTTCTAAGAGGTTGGACTGTATTTTGGTTTCAGAATCTTATTTAAGTGAAGTGGGTAGATACCGTTCTTGGGTGGAGCTTCCTTTCTTCTCGTACCATGCGCCTATTTTTTCTTTGTTTGATCTTCAATCTTATCGGGTGGCCTACCCTTTCAAATTAAATTTGTCCTGGTTGGCACAGGATGATTTCTCTATGATTGTAAAGAAGTTTGAGTGGATCCAGATTTCTTGGTGGAGTCGGATTTTCAACACAGATTTGTGTGGAAACTAAAAGTCTTAAAAAACCGGATCAAAGTTTGGGCTAGGTGTCGAAGCCCTGAAAAGCTTCTTCGACTTGAGACTTTGGAGGGGGATATTTGAGTGGCATCCTCGTTTTTAAGAAAGGATGGTTTAGACCAGACAATTGAGTGTCACTTAAAATCTTTGGAAGCTGAAAGAAATTCTTTACTTCTTCAGGAAGAGGAACTTTGGAGATAAAGGAGTAGAGCGACTTGGCTGAAATGTGGGGATCAAAATACGAATCTTTTCACAACTATGCCAGTGCAAACAGGAATAAGAAACACATTTGGGATATTACCGATGAGTTTGGACAGTCACACAGGGGGCAGGTGGCTCTAAAAAAAAAAGTTTCTAGGCACTTCAAAGGTTTGTTTAAAGCTGACGACACTTCCTCTCTAGCTAACCAAATAAATCTTGTAAATTTGTTCTCCAATTTTGTCATGGAGGAGGACTCTATACTTATTGACTGCCCTTGTACACTTCTGGAGATATCAAATACCTTAAAGGTGTTTGCAAAAGACAAAAGTCCAGGCCCGAATGGCTGGATGGTTGAATTCTTCATCAATTTTTTTGACATCCTGGGTGACAATCTGTTGGAACTAGTGGAGGACTCTAGGATTAGAGGAAAGGTGCAATGCTTGCTAAACTCAACTTTTCTAGCGTTTATACCAAAGGTGAATAAACCTGTGACTTTTGGTGACTACATGCATATTTCTCTCTGCAATTTATGCTACAAGTTGATAGGGAAGGTGATAGTAAACATAGTCAAGCCTATCTTTTCGAGGGTTCTATATTGTGAACAACTCAAATTTTTAAAAGGGAGATAGATATTGAATGCCATTGGAATGACACACGAATGTCTTCATAGTATAAAAAAAGAAGAAGCTAAAGGCTCTAATTTTGAAACTTGATTTAAGAAAAGCATATGATTGTGTAAACTGGGATTTTCTCCACTTAATCCTCTTCAAAATGGGATTCAGTCTAACTTCGACCAACTAGATCATGAGTTGCGTTGTCAGCTCCACTTTCATTGTTTTGATAAATGGTGAGACTTCTTCTTTTTTCCATAGTGAACGTGGTCTTTGACAAGGATGCTTGCTTTCACCTCCGCTTTTTATCTTAGTTATGGAAAGTAATAGTCTCTTGATGAAGAAGAGCCATTCAAAGGGTGTTTTGAGGGGGGTAAAAGTATCAAGGGTTATCAAAATCCTTCATCTAATATTTGTAGATGATATCCTTATCATGTCAAAGGCTTCTTTAGAGGAATGGATGGTGATTAAATCACTGTTGGAGATTTTTTGTTGTGCTTCAGGGGTCAAAGTAAACTTAGAAAAATCAACTTTCCACCATTCAGGCTTACAAGGGGAGGAATTGGAAAAGATAAAGGATTCCTTTACAATCAATTTCATCGAGTTGTCGAAAGGATTTCGGTACCTGGGATACTTCATAAAAGCGGAGAGTTCCTCCTTTGAATAATGGAGATGGCTTCTTAAAAAAATTGAAAATAGGATTAGTCACTGGTGCAATTGTTGGTTATCTCTTGGCGGTCGTTACACTCTAGTAAAGGCAGTTTTAGAATCATAGTCAGTGTACTGGATGGCCTTGGTGGCGATTCTAGATTATGTGCTCTCAAAGATCTGGTTCTTGATCTTTGATTTTCTTTGGTCGAGAGGCGGTCGTAATCAAAATTATCATCTGGTAAGTTGGGAGGCGATTTCCAAACCGAAGTCGGTTGGAGGATGGGGCCTTAGGAACATTTTTCGCTTCAACCGTGCCTTGGATGGGAATTCCTTATGGAAGGTGTTAATGAAAGATGGTATTTGGCACAAGGTGATCAAGGACAAGTATCTTCCCTATGTATATGTTGCTACCTAGTTCAGATCAACTACTGTTATTCAACCTATGGATTCTCTGACCTGGAAGAATTCGCTGAAATCGCTTCCACTCATCACACACTGGCTAAGATGGAACCTGGGAAATGGGCACTCGGTTTTGATTGGAGTGGACAAGATCCTAGGTATGGGTGATTCCTCATTACTATCCCAAGAACTACTAGTGGACTTAAAGAAAAATGATATACACTACCTTTATCAAGCCAAAGCTTTGTATTCTTTGGGCTTCATTATGGATCAATGGAAAAGAAGTTTAGATTTGGGACTATCAGGAGACTTAGCTTTAGAGTGGTCATTGTTTCGTAAGGCTCTGGTTTCTTCTGGTATACATCTCCAACCTCCAGGCGACATTCTTCTTTTGACAGGTGGAGACCAGTGGGGTCTGCTTACTATTAAAAATGTATATAATTCTTTGGAAAAGAAACTTTGGCCACATTAGTTTGTAGGGTGGCGAAAACAATTTTGGTCGTGGGACCTACCTTACAAAATTAAACTGTTCTCGTGGATGGTAGTTGAAAATGAAATATTAACTTGGGAAAACCTCCAAAAAAGAGGTTGGAATGGACCTAGCATCTACCCTTTATGTTCGAAGGATGCTGAGATGAGGTTACACATGTTTGTTCATTGCTCATTTGCTCAAAATCTTTGCCAGTTTATTAATGCAGCTTACAGTCTAAGAACTTCCTGGAGTGGAAGTCCTTCTCCACCTATCCAAGATATTGAATCACAATCCTTAATGATCCAACCCTCTATGCACCAATACTTGGATGAAATCTCTTCACCCAACCTGTGAGATCTCCTCACTCTAGTGTAAGAAAAGGTCATTCTTTTCTCCTACACTCCTCACACTAGAAAAAGTCCTTCTTTTCTATCTCCGATATTGGAATCTCACCAAAGATCCCAATCTTGGAATCTCACCAAAGATCATCAACATGGGCATCTTACCAAAGGTCCCTTGCTCTTGGAATTTCACCAAGAGTATCCCGATATTGGCATCTCACCAAAGATCCTCACCTTGGTCTCTCACCAAGGTCCCTTGCTCTTGGAATCTCAACAAGAGTCTCTCGAACTCAACCTCTCGTCAAGAGTCATGATTGTGTTGACTCCCTCAACACAAGTGTCTTCATCCTTCTCCCAGCCTTACTTTTATAATCATGAGTTACAATCTATCTCTAATCTCCAAAGTGATCTATGGTTGATAGTACTTCTCACACCCACTTAAGATTTAGATTACATGATGCATGTTATGCATGTTCCTTAAATAACTCGATTCACTAATAAATACAATTTTACTCTAATTAATTCCATTTAACTAAAGTAAACTCAAGACTAGAAGATTTGTTTATGACTTCCACATGCTATACACATGCCAATATAGAAGTACCTTTCTGATTCTACCACAAACATCAACACTCCCTCTTAGCGAGGAAGTAACTTCTCCCACTTAGAGTTGGCTCTATATTCACTACCAAATATGCTACCATGCTTGCTCTCCAATCCACGTGATTGGATGCTCCCTCTGACACATAAGCTATCCCTTCCATGATGGTCTGACCTGTCTCCTAAGACTCACTTCCTCTGAACATGCTCCTAGAAGTCTCATTCTCCTGATCATCCTGCATGGCCATCTTGTACCATGACTCCTTCTTGATAGACTTGGAAGGTTGTTCCTTCCCACTTAAACTTGAACGTTGATTCCCTCTAAGCTACTCAACCTTCAGAGCTACATGCTCCCTGTTCTCTACCACTGACATCGATCCATGATCCAAGATCCCCTTGGATCCCTTGATAGGCTCCCATCCTGGGATAATGGTTGTCCTCAGGAATACAAATAAGAAAATAGCAAAGCCCTACAAACCTCAAGATCAGTCCTTCAATCTTACTAGTTGACTACTATCTCCCTTGTTGCCCCTTTGCTCCGTTGCTCAAACCCTGCCCCTACACACTTGAATGGAATTGATTCTTTATCCACTCAATCACATATTACTCACTCATTTTGTGTGTGTCTTCTATCCACTAAGAAATAACCAACACCTATAACCGAGCACCTACGTTGTTATTGTATGATCTTGTACCTGTAACTCCTTTGCTGCCAATATATGTCCTTGCTACCAGATCTATCTGCTACTCATGGTGCTATTATGGTTTCTCCCACGACTTCTCTTCTCCTTTGGAATGATTGGATCTCTAGGTGAAATTCCTTCTTCACCCCTTTTTGAGATCTCCTTGAGAAAAATCCATCTTTTCTATGTTTGTGAGTCACTGAATCCAATAAATCTGTCATCCTATGATCTCTAGATGAAATTCCTTCTTCAACCATATGAGATCCCTTTGATTCATTGTCCTTCGTGGCTCAAGTACTTAAGAAAAATTCAATCTTTGCTCCAAAGTAGATGAATCAAGCACATGAGAAAAATTCCCTCTTTGCTCCCATGTGCTCCCTCTTTCCTTCAAAGCCTCGGCTATAATGTTTCCCATAAATCAATCCTTCGATTTCTTCATGTTGGTTTATAGATAGTATAAAATATCTTGTAAATATGATTGATCTACTGCAAAAAAACATGGATTTGTGCTAAGTCCTTCAAGAACCCACCTCAACACTCTTGATCCCATAGATCTGTTATTGCAACCCTAGATCTGAATTTGATCTCTACTGTGGTCACTCAGATATCATATATTTGTCGATACCAGGTGCACTTGGTTTCCTCCCAGAGAAACCTTTCTCTGATACCATGTTGAAAATAATTCTTGAGTGTATTCCACCCTTGGTATGCACTAATACCATGTTGATATTTTACCACTCTACTCAACTCGTTAGTTTTCTCAAAATAAAATCAATCTATCTACTAAAAGCATAGTTGAGTAATCAACTAAAAATGAAGCGGAAACGTAAACAAGGAAACCAAATCAAGTACATATAAACATCAATATTTTCGAGTATAAACCCCTGGAAAAACCCCAGAGGGAAAACCAATCCAATGATTCTTTTATTAAGTTCAATTCAGGGTTCCTGTAACATGGAAAATGCCCCACTCAGAGAATTATACACTGCAGATAAACCTGGAAACTCTTGTGCTATTTTATGACCTTGTACCAACATGTTTCCCAAGTCATCCGCGAATTCTCCTTCTGTTACTTGAGGACATTCAAGAGTTTCCCTTCTATGACCCATGGATATCCACAATTATCTCCACTATGACCTGCAGATTTGTATGAAAATATCGTACAACCACTTCTATATGATTCTCTGCTTTCATTTGGTCTATGTCCTTTGAAACCCACATGTGCCTTCTTTTCCTGTCTCTCATCCTTGACCCATATGATTTGTAGATGGAAGTACTTCTTGACCTATCCAAGATATTGAATCATATTCCTTCATGATCCAACCCTCTCTGCATCAATACATGGATGAAATCTCTTCACCCAACTTGTACATCTCCTCACTCTAGTGTTGGTGAGATGCCAAAGTTGAGTGTTTTTGGTGACATTCCATGATCAAGATCTTTGGTGAGATGCCCATATTGGAGATAGCAAAGAAGGATTTTTTCTAGTGTAACGAGTATAAGAGAAAAGAAGGACTTTTTCTTAAGGTCCCTTGCTCTTGGAATTTCACCAAGAGTCTCTCGATCTTGGCATCTCACAAAATATCCTCACCTTGGTCTCTCACCAAGGTCCCTTTCTCTTGGCATCTCACCAAGAGTCTCCCAACCTCGAACTCTATTCAAGAGTCTTGACTTTGTTGACTTGCTCAACAAAAGTGTCTTCCTCCTTCTCATAACCTTGCTTTTGTAATCACGAGTTCCAATATATTTCTAATTTCCAAAGTGATCTATGGTTGAGATTACTTCTCACACCCACTTAAGATTTATATTACATGTTGCATGATATGCATGTTCCTTAAATAAATTAGTTCATTATTCCTGTTAACTAAAGTAAACTCAAGACTAGAATATTCTTTGACAACTTCCACATGCTAGACACATGCCAAAGCGAAAGTACTTGTTCAATGCTACCAAAAACATCAACATACTCCTCTTCTCTAGTCTTCTCACCATGGAGTTTTGTTTGTTCAACTTCCAATTTCACCATACCTAGACAGTCTGAGTTCTCCAGGGTTGATTGTTTGCAATCATCATGTCTTCATCCATAACTTCATTTCCTCACAAGATCTTCTCAACACGTAGAATTTTCTTTTCTTCTTTTGTTTAGTTTGGTCCGATTTTCTCTTCATAGGTGCACACTCATCTTTGTTGGTATGGTCATTCTAGGTAAGATATTGATGACTGTCACCGTCCTTATGCAATTGCTTGATGTAATACTTGCTTCCAAAGACTATGAAGTGTTTGATAAATGTTTGTGGACCTTTCCATAGTTCATAGGGTGTCTTTTCACTTTTGAATCTGATTTTTCCTATGTTTAAAATGTACACAACAATGTAAATTACTTCTCTCCAAAAATTGTCTGATAATCCTACCTCATTTAACATCGTTCTAGCAATTTCTTTTACATGTCTATTTTTCCTTTCAACTACTCCATTTTGTTGAGGAGTTCTTGCAACTGCATATTGTCTTTTTATTCCATGTGTTTCATATAATTTTTCAAAATCATTGGATGTGAATTCACCTCCATTATCTAACCTTAAGAATTAGATTTTCATATCTGTCTCATTCTCAACTAAAGCTTTGAATGCTTTAAATATGTCAAATGCCTCATATTTATTTTTGAGAAATGTAACCCAAGTCATTCTTGTATGGTCATCAATGAGAAACATGAAGTAGATTTCTCCTTGCAGACTCTTAGTTCTTGTTGGTCCACATATATCTATTTGTACAATTTCCAATGGCTTGGATTTTGCACATTCCTTTGTTTTGAATCTCACCCTTGATTTGTTTCCATGATGCCACTACTTACAGATAATGCTTGAGGGTTTTGTAATTTTTGGCATATCTCTTACTACTTGCTTGATACTAATTTTTAATAAGTTTTTGAAGTTCATATGGTCCATTATTTTATGCCACAACCAACATTCATCTATCTTCCCCATAAAATATTTTTCTCCATTAATTTCATCAATAATATATACATTGTTTGGGGTTTTGATTGCTTTTGCAACCAACTTTCCTTAATTTTATTTTTTGATCTCACATTCTCGGGAGTTAAAAGTAAGATTGTGTCCTTGATCACACATCTAGCTTACACTGAGAAGAATGTGTTTCAAGTTTTCAACACAGAGGACCTTTTCAACCCTAGATTTTCCATTATAAAGATTGAGAGTGTCGTTTCCAAATATCTTTGAACTGTCATTGTCTCCAAAGGTGACATTGCCTTCATTCTTATTTAAGGTAATAAACTTTGTTCCATCTTCTGTCATTGACTAGAGCACCAATTGTCAATGCCCCACTCATCCTTATTCTTTTGTGTAAGAAGTGCAACTTGAACAAACATGGTTTTTTCTTTCTTTTGTTCCCAATTTATTTCCATGATTATCAGGGTTTCCTCAATCTGATCTTTTCTAAAATCACTTCTGCAGAATTTTGTTATATTCCCAAAATTATTGCAGTTAAGACATATGATGTTATAGTTATGTAAGGGGAAAAATAAATTTTAATTTCTCTTTGAGAATCCATGGGTATCTCTATTGTTGTTCCTAATAAAGTTGCCTCTTATATTTGTTCTATTTCTTTATGACCAAAGGCATTGCAAGAATAACAATATCCAAAGAAAGAATTTTGGTACTTGATTATGTGATTCCATCTCGATGCGATAGTATTCCTAATTCCATCCTTGTGAGGAAGATTTGTCTTATGTGGAACATATTGTTCTTCCTTCCTATTATCTTCAACCTTGATAGAGTTTTTGAGTGTATCAACATAATTCATGGTTATTTCTTTACTTGACTGCTTTGAAGAGCTTGAATCTTATTCATCAACAACTTTCTTCCTTTTACTATAACCAGGACCGGTCTTGTCAAATGGTGATCTTTTATGATTTATGATTTCATTCAAGGTTGTAGAGCTCTTCTCAAACTTTATGTTGGTAGCTGATATTTCCAACTCCTTTCTCAAATAAACTATTTCAAATTCTAGACTGTTGCATATATCTTTTTTTCTTTTCGTTGGGATTTTAAGACTTCTTCAACTCTCTTTGCCTCTTCTACTTGAACCTTTAGGATAATTACTGTCTTATCTATTTCTTCAATATTAGGTTCCTCCTTATTTGTATTTTTGCAATTCATTTTTATGCTTTCTATTCTTTTCTTTCAGTTTGTCTATTTCTTCTAAATAACTAATGAGTCATGCTTCAAGTTATACTTGTGCATCATCTTCATGATTGTCTTATTCTATTGAATTTGCCTCCATTTTCTAGGACATCTATTTGTGTTTCTAGGCCCATAAATTGAATTTCATCGATTTCATTGTCAATGTCATCTGAAGAGATGTTGTCCTCATTTGTATATAGATTCTTATTTTTTTCTAAAGAACTTTATTTTCTTTTTAGTCTTTCCCTTCCTGTATCCTTTGAGGTTGGAATCTTCTTCATTAGTTTTATTCTTATAAGGGAATTTAGCAGAAAAATGTCCTACTATTCCACAATTAAAACATATAAACAAAATCTTACCTTTGTATTTTCCCAGTCCTCTTTTGAGCTTCTTGCAAAAGTTGGCTTCTTCCTCATCTAATTCACTATATGAACTCCCACTCTTCTTGTATCCTTCTATCTTTGTCTTCTTTGATTCCTTGAAGGATGCTTCATTCCTTGATAGTTTTTTTGGCTTGTCCCGTTTTACCCTCAATTCATATGCAATGAGGATTCTATGTTACTCATGCATTGTCAACTTGTCTAGGTCCTTTAATTATTCAATGGAAGATATCTTGGGATTAAATATTAAGGGAAGTGATATAAGAACTTTTTGTAGAGTGATGGTTTCTTCAATTTCTTCACCCAATCCTTTGATAGTGTTGACAATCTCATCCAAACGGAGAAAATATGTTGCAATAATTTCATCTTCATTCATCTTAAGGCTCTCAAAATGTCCTCTATGAGTTTGTAACTTTTCTTTCTTGACCTTGTCATCCCCTTCATATATTTTCGGTAATGTGTCCCACGCCTCTTTTTTGAATGACAATGCATGAATTTGATAAACATTGATTCTACTAGACCACATAGAATTGCATTCATGGCTTTAGAGTTATTGTCATTGAGATTTATATCCATTGGAAGTACAGGTGGGATTGTTGGATCCGTGCAACCATTCTCAATTGTGCTCCATTCTTCAAATCCAAGAGACATCATATAAGTTTTCATTCTTATACTCTATAATGCATAATCTGACCCATCAAAAAATGGAGCTTTGTTTGTAGAAAATCCTTTCTTATTCATGTGTGTTGCAATGATTCAGTTAAATCAAATTAAAAAGTACCAAGGAAAAGTGTTTCTCATCACCTAGGTGCCTAGGGGTGAGAAAATGTCCAATATGGTCCTTACTGCATTAATTTCATGTGATGTGAAATTAAAAGTGACTTTATGAAAAGTAAGTGAAGTGGGTGACTAAAGGGTCCCTTAATCACCACCGTTGATCTAATCTAATCTCCACCGTTTGATTAGATGAATCTTCACCTTTATTGATGAGGTCAAATTCGGGAAAAAGGAGCCCCATTTTTTTGGCATTCTTCATTAGACTTGGAGAGAAAGAGAGAGAGAGTTGAGTCGAGGAGAAGGAGTAAATTTGTAGACTAGAGCACACATTCCAAGGTTCTTTTTGGCATGCAAATCTAGGAGGTAAAGTAAACCAGAGTATAGAGGTCATACTGTATGGATTCTGGGTAGACCGTACAACTAATACTTGGCATAGAAATCGATAAAGAGGATTATATGATTTTTTTGAGTAAGATTGGCATGAAAATCAAGGCAGATTACATTCATAAATTTCTTAATACTTTTATCAGCAATCAGGAAGCATTATTGGTATGTGAAGAACATGCTTTCCCAAGTTTTACTATGTCCTCCAGGCATCCCACTGGAGAGTAAATCTTCTTCAACCTCTTCTCAAGCACATGAGAAAAATTATCTCTTTTCTCCCATGTGCTCCCTCTCTCCTTCAAAGCCTTGGCTATAATGTTTCCCAGAAATCAGTCCTTCGATTTCTTCCTTTTTGTTTATAGATCTGATAAAATATCCTACAAATATGATTGATCTATTGCAAAAAAACGTGGATCTGTGCTAAGTCCTTCAAGCACCCACCTTGACACCCCTGATCCCATAGATTTGTTGTTGCAACCCTAGATCTGAATTTTATCTCTACTTTGGTCACTCGGATCTCATATATTTGTCGATACAAGGTGCACTTGGTTTCCTCCCAGAGAAACCTTTCACTGATACCATGTTGAAAATAATTCCTAAGTTTATTCCACCCTTGGTATGCACTAATACCATGTTGATATTTTACCACTCTACTCAACACTCGGTAGTTAGCTCAAAATAAAACCACTGTATCTACTAAAAGAATAGTTGAGTAATCAACTAAACATGAAGCGGAAATGTAAACAAGGAAACCAAATCAAGCACATATAAACACCAATATTTTTTAGTATAAACCGCTGAAAAAATCCTAGAGGGAAAACCAGTCCAATGATTCTTTTATTAAGGTCAAATCAAGGTTCCCATAACATGGAAAATGTCCGACTGAGAGAATTATACACTGTAGGAAAACTTGGAACCTCTTGTGCTATCGTATGAACTTATACCAACATGTTTCCCAAGTCATCCACGACTTGTCCTTCTATGACCCAAGGACATTCACGAGTTTCCCTTTTGTGACCTGTGGATATCCACAACTATATCCACTATGACCTGCAGATGTGTACAAAAATCAGATACAACCACTTCTATACGATGCTCTACTTTCATTTGGTCTATGTCCTTTGAAACCCACATGTGTCTGCTTTTCCTATCTCTCCTCCTTGACCCATATGATCTGTAGATGGAAGTACTTCTTGACATATCTAAGATATTGAATCATATTCCTTCGTGATCCAACCCTCTCTACATCAATACTTGGATGAAATCTCTTCACCCAACCTATACATCTCCTCACTCTAGTGTAAGAAAAATTCCTTCTTTTCTCTTATACTCATCACACTAGAAAAATTCCTTCTTTGCTATCTCCAATCTGGGCATCTCACTAAAGATCATGATCATGGAATGTCACCAAAAATACTCAACCTTGGAATCTCACCAAAGCTCCCTTTCTCTTGGAATTTCACCAAGAGTCTCTCGATATTGGCATCTCACCAAATATCCTCACCTTGGTCTCTCACCAAGGTCCCTTTCTCTTGGCATCTCACCAAGAGTCTGCCAACCTCGAACTCTCGTCAAGAGTCCTGGATTTGTTGACTCGCTCAATAAAAGTGTCTTCCTCCTTCTCATAGCCTTGCTTTTATAATCATGAGTTCCAATCTATTTCTAATATCCAAAGTGATCTATGGTTGAGATTACTTCTCACACCCATTTAAGATTTAGATTACATATTGCATGATATTCATGTTCCTTAAATAACTCAATTCACTATTCCTGTTAACTAAAGTAAACTCTAGACTAGAATATTCTTTGACAACTTCCACATGCTAGACACACGCCAATGCGAAAATACTTGTTCGATGCTACCACAAACATTTTGTTTAGTTTGGTCCGAATTTCTCTTCATAGGTGCACACTCATCTTTGTTGTTATGGTCATTCTAGGTAAGATATTGATGATTGTCACCGTCCTTATTCAACTACTTGATGTAATACTTGCTTCCAAAGATTATGAAGTGTTTGATAAATGATGGTCGACCTTTCCATAGTTCATAGGGTGTCTTTTCACTTTTGACTCTGATTTATCCTATGTTTAAAATGTACACAACAATATAAATTGCTTCTCTCCAAAAAAAATTTGATAATCCTGCCTCATTTAACATCGTTCTAGAAATTTCTTGTACATATCTATTTTTCCTTTCAACTACTCCATTTTGTTGAGGAGTTCCTGCAACTTCATATTGTCTTTTTATTCCATGTTTTTCATAGAATTTTTCAAAATCATTGAATGTGAATTCACCTCCATTATCTAACCTTAAGCATTAGATTTTCATATATGTCTCATTCGCAACTAAAGCTTTGAATGCTTTAAATATGTCAAATGCCTAATTTTTATTTTTGAGAAATGTAACCCAAGTCATTCTTGTATAGTCATCAATGAGAAACATGAAGTAGTTTTCTCCTTGCAGACTCTTAGTTCTTGTTGGTCCACAGATATCTATATGTACAAGTTCCAACGACTTGGATTTTGCACATTCCTTTGTTTTGAAGCTCACCCTTGATTTGTTTCCATGATGACACTGCTTACAGATAATGCTTGAGAGTTTTGTAATTTTTAGCATATCTCTTACTGCTTGCTTGATATTAATTTTTACTAAGTTTTCGAAGTTCATATGGACCATTATTTTATCCCACAACCAACATTCATCTATCTTCCCCATAGAATATTTTTCTCCATTAATTTCATCAAGAATATATACATTGTTTGGAGTTTTTATTTCTTTTGCAACCAACTTTCCTTAATTTTATTTTTTGATCTCACATTCTCGGGAGTTAAAAGTAAGATTATGTCCTTGATCGCACATCTAGCTTACATTGAGAATCCTATGTTTCAAGTTTTCAACACAGAGGACCTATTCAACCTTAGCTTTTCCATTATAAATACTGAGAGTACCATTTCCAAATATCTTTGAACTGTCGTTGTCTCCAAAGGTGACACTTCCTTCATTCTTGTTCAAGGTAATAAACTTTGTTTCATCTTTTGTTATTGACTAGCGCACCCATTGTCAATGACCCACTCATCCTTATTCTTTTGTTTTTTTATTCCATGTGTTTCATAGAATTTTTCAAAATCATTGGATGTGAATTCACCTCCATTATCTAACCTTAAGCATTAGATTTTCATATTTGTCTCATTCTCAACTAAAGATTTGAATAATTTAAATATGTCAAATGCATTATATTTATTTTTGAGAAATGTAACCCAAGGCATTCTTGTATAGTCACCAATGAGAAACATGAAGTAGCCTTCTCCTTCCAGACTCTCAGTTCTTGTTGGTCCAAAGATATCTATATGTACAAGTTCCAATGGCTTGGATTTTGCACATTCCTTTGTTTCAAAGCTCACCCTTGATTTTTTTCCATGATGACACTGCTTACAGATAATGCTTGAGGGTTTTGTAATTTTTGGCATATCTCTTACTACTTGCTTGATACTAATTTTTACTAAGTTTTCGAAGTTTATATGGCCCATTATTTTATGCCACAACCAACATTCATCTATCTTCCCCATAAAATATTTCTCTCCATTAATTTAATCAAGAATATATACATTGTTTGGGGTTTTGATTGCTTTTGCAACCAACTTTACTTAATTTTATTTATTGATCTCACATTCTTGGGAGTTAAAAGTAAGATTGTGTCCTTGATCACACATCTAGCTTACACTGAGAAGACTATGTTTCAAGTTTTCAACACAGAGGACCTTTTTAACCTTAGCTTTTCCATTATAAAGACGGAGAGTACCGTTTCCAAATATCTTTGAACTGTCGTTGTCTCCAAAGGTGACACTGCCTTCATGCTTGTTAAAGGTAATAAACTTTGTTCCATCTTCTATCATTGAATAGAGCACCCGTTTTCAATGACCCACTCATCCTTATTCTTTTTTGTAAGAAGTGCAACTTGAACAAACATGGTTTTTTCTTTCTTTTGTTCCCAATTTATTTCCATGATTATCAGGGTTTCCTCTTTTTGAGCTTTTCTAAAATCACTTCTGCAGAATTTTGTTATATTCCCAAAATTATTGAAGTTAAAACATATGATGTCATAGTTCCGCAACGGGAAAAATGAGTTTTAATTTCTCCTTGAGAATCCATGGGTATCTCTATTGTTGTTCCTAGTAAAATTGCCTCTTATATTTTTTCTATTTCTTTATGACCAATGCCATTGGAAGAATGACAATATCCAAAGAAAGAATTTTGGTACTTGATTGTGTGATTCCATCTTGATGTGATAGTCTTCCTAATTTCTTCCTTGTGAGGAATATTTGTCTTATGTGGAATATAATGTTCTTCCTTCCTGTTATCTTCAACCTTGATAGAGTTTTTGAGTGCATCAACATAATTCGTGGTTATTTCTTTACTTGACTACTTTGAAGAGCTTGAAGCTTCTTTGTCAACAACTTTCTTTATTTTACTATAACCAAGACCAGTCTTGTCAAATGGTGATCTTTTATGATTTATGATTTCATTCAAGGTTGTAGAGATCTTCTCAAACTTTATGTTGGTAGGTGATCTTTCCGACTCCTTTCTAAAATAAACTATTTCAAATTCTAGACTGTAGCATATATCTCCTTTTTTTTTTCTTTTAGTTGGGATTTTAAGACTTCTTCAACTCTCTTTACCTCTTCTACTTGAACCTTTAGGACAATTACTATCTTCTCGATTTCTTCAATATCATGTTCCTGCTTATTTGTATTTTTGCAATTCATTTTTATGCTTTCTATTATTTTCTTTGAGTTTGTCTATTTCTTCTAAATCACTAATGAGTTATGCTTCAAGTTCTACTTCTGCATCATCTTCATGATTGTGTTCTTCTATTGAATTTGTCTCCATTTTGTAGGACATCTATTTGTGTTTCTAGACCCATAAAGAGAATTTCATTGTCAATGTCATCGGAAGAGATGTTGTCCTCATTGGTATATAGATTCTTATTTTGTCTAAAGAACTTTCTTTTCTTTTCAGTCTTGCCCTTCCTGTATCCTTTGAGGCTGAAATCTTCTTAATTATTTTTATTCTCATAAGGGAATTTAGCAGCAAAATGTCCTACTTTTCCACAATTAAAACATATAAAGGGAAGCTTACCTTTGTATTTTCTCGATCCTCTTTTGAGCTTCCTGAAAAAGTTGGCTTCTTCCTCATCTAATTCATTGTATGAACTGCTACTCTTCTTGTATCCTTCTATATTTGTCTTTTTTTATTCCTTGAAGGATGCTTCCTTCCTTGATAGTTTTGTTGGCTTGTCCCATTTTACCCTCATTTCATATGCAATGAGGATTCTATGTTACACATCCATTGTCAACTTGTCTAGGTCCTTTAATTATTCAATGGAAGATATCTTGGTATTAAATATTAAGGGAAGTGATCTAAGCACTTTTTGCAAAGTGATGGTTTCTTCAATTTCTTCACCCAATCCTTTGATAGTGTTGACAATCTCATCCACACGGAGAAAATATGTTGCAATAATTTCATCTTAAGGCTCTCAAAATGTCCTCTATGGGTTTGTAACTTTTCTTTCTTGATCTTTTCATCCCCTTCATATATTTTTGGTAATGTGTCCCACGCCTCTTTTGTTGAATTACAATGCATGAATTTCATAAACATTGATTCTACCAAACCACATAGAATTGCATTCATGGCTTTAGATTTATTGTCATTGAGCTTTATAGCCATTGGAAGTACAGGTGTGTAACAACCCTAGTTAAATAATTAATTGTCATAGTTAAATAATTGTTTAAAGTATATTAAGGTTAATTAATTAATTAATTAAATGTCTTGAATTATTAATTGGTTAATATATATTAATTAATTGATTAATTAACTCATTAAATATTTGAGTAATGAATTTAAGTTTAATAAATTTTAATTTATTAAATGAAAACTTAGCATATCGAATGATGGAACCATTGAATGGAGGGATAAGGTGGTTGGCATTGAATGGAGGGATAAGGTGGGTGAGTCTTAATGAAAGGAGGAAGGCGGTGAATGGGGGGAAAGGAAAGGAGGATATGAGGGGGGAAACACTCGGGAGAAGGGGGATTTTTGGCAGGGAGAATTATTTTCATATTAGGAGACTGTATTAGGGATATTGTTTTTTTTGGGGGGGGAAGATTGGGAAGACTGTATTACGGGTTTTGGCTGGAGAAGCTTGTGGAAGGACTGTTACAAGGGGGCACCTGTTGCTGAGAGTTTTGGGCTCGGGGGCCAGGAATTCTTACGGAATCTTGGAGCTAGGGAGACAGAAAGGCTTTGTTCCTAGCTAGTTGGGTGGTTAGACGGTTTTGCGCAGTGCATCAAGCAGAGCATCAGGCAAAGATGCAGAACAACAATAACATCAGTTAGAGGTATGTATTTTCATTTTTCTGCTGTGTTATATAATTTATTATAATATGCTCTTAAATATTAATATGTTGAATATGTAGTGGATTATTATGATGAATAAAGAAGGGTTTAAGGTTAGGTTAGCATGTCTCTATTTTAATTTGTGATTTATAAGTCTCTGTTGGAAGAGACCTTACAAGGTGGGATTGTTGGATCCGTGTAACCATTCTCAATTGCACTCCATACTTAAAATCCAAGAGACATCATATAGGTTTTCATTCTTATGCTCCATAATGCATAATCTGACCCATCAAAGAATGGAGCTTTGTTTGTAGAAAATCCTTTCTTATTCATGTGTATTGCAATGATTCAGTTAAATTAAGTTAAAAAGTACCAAGGAAAAGTTGTTCTCATCACCTAGGTGCCTAGGGGTGAGAAAATGTCCAATATGGTCCTTATTGCATTAATTTCATGTGATGTGAAATTAAAAGTGACTTTATGAAAAGTAAGTGAAGTGGCTAACTAAAGGGTCCCTTAATCACCATCATTGATCTAATCTAATCCCCACCATTAGACTAGATGACTCTTCACCTTCCTTGATGAGGTCGAATTAGGGAAAGAGGATCCCCATTGTTTTGGAATTCTTTATGAGACTTGGAGAGAAAGAGAGAGAGAGAGTTGAGTTGAGGAGAAGGAGTCCATTTGTAGACTAGAGCACACATTCCAAGATTGTTTTTGCATGCAAATCGATGAGGTAAAGTAAAACAGAGTACATAGGTCGTACTGTATGGATTCTGGGAAAACCATACAACTGATACTTGGCATATAAATTGATAAAGAGGACTGTACGATTTTTTGAGTAAGATTGGCATGAAAATCAAGGCAAATTACAGTCATAAACTTATGAATATTTTTATCAGCAAGCAGGAAGCATTATTGGTATGTGAAGAACATGCTTGCCAAAGTTTTACTGTGTTCTCCAGGCATCCCACTGGAGAGTAAATCCTCCCCAACCGCTTCGCAAGAACATGATAAAAATTCCCTCTTTTCTCCCATGTGCTCCCTCTCTCCTTCAAAGCCTCAGATATAATGTTTCCCTGAAATCAGTCTTTCGATTTCTTCCTGTTGGTTTATAGAACTGTTAAAATCTCCTGCAAATATGATTGGTATACTGCCAAAACATGTGGATCTGTGATAAGTCTTTCAAGCACCCACCTCGACACTCCTGATCCCATAGATATGTTGTTGAAACCCTAGATCTGAACTTGATCTCTATTTTGGTCACTCGGATCTCATATATTTGTCGATATCAAGTGCACTTGGTTTCCTCCCAGAGTAACCTTTCTCTAATACCATGTTGAAAATAATTCTTGAGTGGATTCCACCCTTGTTATGAACTAATACCATGTTGATATTTTACCACTCTACTCAACACTCGGTAGTTAGCTCAAAATCAAATCAATTTATCTACTAAATGTTGATGTTTGGACAACATCGGGAAGACATTCTCTAAATATAATAATTAATAATATAATTATTATTGATGATTAAATATAGTATATAATAAGTAAATGATAATAATAAGTAGTTATTGATTATTCAAGGGACGCATCCTTTCATGGATGGTCACCTTATGTTCCCTATATATGGAACACTCATTATTGTAATAATATATCAAATATCTCTCATATCTCATATGAATAAAAACCAACATGGTATCAGAGCAGGATTGGGCTTGACTCCATCACGGGAGGGCCTATGTAAATGCAAGGGAAATGGAAGGGATTTATTATGTGTCCACTATTGATGATGATGACACATTGTTGATTCAATATTGGCCAGTCCCATGTGGTCATTGTAACTGAATTGGTCCAACAATAAATATACGAATGAAAACATAGACACTGGTGTTATCAACCCACATGCATACATGTGAAAAACTTGTTTGTTGCTGCTAGATGATCTTGAGGTCAAAACCCGCAAATATTTCGGGGTTGCTGAGGCCCAACGTCGTAGGTGGTATGTTCTCACACCTTGGACTAGTATTGGGATTGCATTGCAGGTAGTACATACTAGATAGCACTGGGAGAAATTGACATTGAATCCCATGGACTCTTCTTCTACTAAAAACAGAACGTTGGTGAGAGGTGGAAGGTGGCAGTCTTATCCCCTGGGAGCTCCTCTTTTCTTGCTCAATGAGGCATTCAACCAGCTTCCTATATGCTAGGATAATGGGTGACGAGGAGGTATAGTCCACCCATGCCCAATCAAACGGAGTGAATTCCATCAACGGTGAGAGCAGGGACACCGAGAACAGATCAACATTTCAATGTTTGACAGTGGGAGGGTCGAACGGAGCTGGAGCGAACCCTTGCAAGTGACCGTTGGAGATGGAGGGAGTTAGCTTCGTCATGGGTTTGGAACTATTCTCTGTGAGCTCCTACATCCACTCTCAAAAGAACAAACGATGAATGTGTGAAATATTCTGAGTGTTTGGATCATTCTGTTAAATTCATTACCTTTGAAATTCCATCATTAGTGTTTTCCAGTAGAGCTTAGTACAGAGTGGACGCTCCATTGCGGAATTTGTTGGGGGATAATTATCGTAAAATCATGGATGCACATCGAGCACAAGATATGGATGCATCTTGGGGGTCAAATATCTAGATGAGAAATTCCTCTAGAAAACCGATCGATCCGCCTAAGAAATATAGACCATAACTATATTGTTTGGTTGAATTAGTTTGGTGGAAGACCATAACTATATTGTTTGGATTTGATGGCAATAATGCTTTGCTCGTTATTATGATCGAAGAGGTATCAAATAGGTAGCACAAGTGGTGGCCATAGAGGGTGATAATGGAATCGATTATTATAACTATTGTTGTTGTGTTGAGCCTTATTCTCTTTACATTCCGGGCAACTAAGAAATGAAGTGATTCCAGTTTACCCACATTTCATCATTTTTAGCTAGAATGGTGGTTCTCCTTGTCTTTATTATCATTTAGAGTGGAGATCCTTAAAATACACAGGGAACAAAAGCATGGTTGGTGTGGCAGCGGTCGTTTTGGACCAAGGTTCTCCTAGAAAGAGGGAGCTAGTTGGCTCATGCAGAGAGGAAGACATGGAGGGCAGGACCTTCCAACATGATGTCAAGGAGAGACATTGCCAGACATGATGCTAAGATTCCAGGAGCATTATACCTTCATAACGAGATCATACCAGATAGCAAAGATATTTCCAGCGATCATGGATACAACCATTCATAGAACAAAAGTCCTCATAAGACTTTAAGGAACATGATTCCCAAGGAGGCCTTCACCGGAGTGAAGCCTGAGGTTGGACAATTTAGGATATTTGGGTGTTAAAATATACATTCATGTACCTAAGGAGAAAAGGATCAAGCTAGACCCTTCACAAAGAAAGGGTACATTTGTGGGGTACAATGAGTCTTCGAAGGCATACTGGATCTACATCCTTGATCAGAGACAGATTGAGGTGAGCATAGATGTTACCTTTGAGGAGGAGGTAGCCTTCATGATATCTAGAGGATATCACATGGATATTGATAGTGAGAAACAAGAAGAGATGGTTCCTTCTCCCCCTCCAATTGATGTTCCTAGAAATATTGTAGTAGGTTAGAAGAGACCTACATGGACTCGTCAGACTCTGTAGGAGGCAGAAAGACATGTAGCTCCTCGTGGTACCTTCCGAGAGAGAAAGCGACCTCAAAGATATCTATGCTATGCCGTAGCTATGAGCCACACCATTGATTCTGAGGCTTCATGTTATGAGGAGGCATCTAGTATCGAGAGATTCCATGATGGAGGAGTATCAGTTCATCATGAAGAATGATGTGTGGTATATTGTTCCGAGACCTGAAAGGAAGTTTGTAGTGAATTCCAAATGGATCTATAAGATCAAACATACAACTGACGGAAGCATCGAGAAGCACAAAGAAAGTTTTGTTGCTAGAGGATTATCTCAGGTGGAGGGAATAGATTATGAGGAGACATTTGCTCCTATTGCTCGATAGACTTCCATTCGAATGATTATTGCCCTCACAACATCCATGGGTTGGAAACTACATCAGATGGATGTGAAAACAAACTTTCTAAATGGAGAGATTGGGGAAGAAATATACATCGAGCAACCAGATGGTTTCGTCATACATGAGAAGGAGTCTCATGTATGTAGGTTGAAGAAGGCCCTGTATGGACTCAAGAAGACACCTCGAGCTTGGTATGCGAGGATTTATGGACACCTGATGAGTTTGGGCTTCAACAAAAGTGTTGTTGATCCCAACCTATACTACAAAATTGTTAATGGTGAGGCCCTGATTTTGGTCCTCTACATTGATGATTTATTCCTCACAGGTACATAGAGCTTTATTTTTGAATGCAAGTATGTGTTGGCCTCTGAGTTCGAGATGAAGGACCTTGGTATGATTCACTACTTCTTGGGACTAGTGGTGTGGCAGAGAACTGATGAGATCTTCCCGAGTCAGGGGAAGTACACAGTTGAGATATTGAAGAAGTTTGAGATACTAAACTTCAAGCCCGTGGCTATACAAATGATGACGAATCTAAAGAAACTAAGTGTGTCTTCTTCCGATTTTGACGAAATTGATCTGACTTTGTACAGACAACTGATTGGATAATTGATGTATCTGGTTAACACTAGACCAAATATTTGCTATGCAGTGAGTGAACTTAGCCAGTTTATAAGTCAACTGAGATAGACACACTAGATTGTTGTGAAACATGTGTTGAGATACTTGTGAGGCATAGTTCGACATGGTCTGAGATATGCTTCCAGTATTGATATTATATGGAAAGAATATATTGACTCTGATTAGGCAGGGAGCACAATGGACAGAAAGAGCACCTTCAGGTGTTGCTTCACTTTGGGATCTTTCATGGTTTCCCGATGTAACAGGAAATGAACTTATGTGGCGTTGAGCACAATAGAAGCTTAATACATTGCATTAAGTATGACAGTCCTTGAAGCAGTGTGGCCTCACAACCTCTTGCAGATCTATCTGAACATGTGCTGGATTCCACCATTATTCATTATGGTAACCAAAGTTGTGTGAAGATCTATGATAATCTAGTGTTTCATGACAAATCGAACCACATTGAGATCAAGTACCATTTCATCCGAGACATAGTGTAAAGGAAGGAAGTATTGGTGCAGTACATTCCTACAAATGAGTAGGTTGTTGGTGTTCTTACCAAACCAGGATGAAGTTTAAGTTATTTCATGACAAACTTGGCGTGGCAGAGAATGCCTCCCTCGCTGAGAGGGAGTGTTGATGTTTATAGCTTCCTGAGACATTCTCTAGATCGTACTCCTATGTGACTGAGTTGATTTGATCTGTGATGACACTTATCCGAGAAGGGATAAGTGGGACACCTATCTGAGAAGGGATAAGTGTGGTTGGGCTTATAACCCAACGTCCCATGTGGAGAGCACATGAAGACATGTCAAGGGAGTTGACCCTTGACGTCATACACTATGGGAGTTGACCCTAGTGTTTCTAGAGGGCGTAGTCTCTAGAAGTCCACATGGAGTGCCATGTGTAACAAACTTTCTCCAGATCATACTCCTCTGTGAATTGAGTTGAGTTGATCTGTGAGGACACTTATCCGAGAAGGGATAAGTGGAACACTTATTTGAGAAGGAATAAGTGCAGTTGGGATTATAACCCAACATCCCATGTGGAGATCACATGAGGACATGTCAAGGGAGTTGACCCTTAACGTCATACACTATGGGAGTTGACCCTAGTGTTTCTAGAGGGTGTAGCCTCTAGAAGTCCACATGGAGTGCCATGTGTGACAAACTTTCTCTAGATCGTAATCCTCTGTGAATTGAGTCGAGTTGATCTGTGAGGACACTTATTCGAGAAGGAATAAGTGCATTTGGGCTTATAGCCCACCGTCCCATGTTCAGAGAACATGAGGACATGTCAAGGTAGTTGACCCTTGATGTCTCACACTATGGGGAGTTGACCCTAAGTGTTCCTAGAGGGAGTAGCCTCTAGAAGTCCACCTGGGAGTGCCATGTGTGACAAATCTTTTACTACTATGGTGGTTTTGTACCATTGGTAGAAATTGCGTGTCTCTGGATAGTAGTTGTGTACTACTATGGAAAGATACCTCCCTAGCTAAGAGGGAGTGTTGATGTTTCAGCATTGGGCATAACTTCTCCTACATTGGGTTGCAGACCAAGGGAGATAGGAGACATTTATCACAAAGGTGCACTTGTGATAAATGGGCCCAGACGTAGTCCTTCATTGATAATGACAAGGAATAATATGGACTCGAGGTGCTTGAAGTGCTTTCCACGTGTTAGTTAGCATCAAGCCAACATTGACTCATAGGTGTGTGCTTGTGGTAAAATATCCTGGTGTGGTCTTTGTCCTAGTCATGGTGATTTGACAAGGAATGATAAAGACTCAAGATGCTATATGCTATTACATGCAGACCCAAAGTGAGTCTAATATTAGAGAGAGTTAATTGGCTTAGAGGGAGAATCATAGAAGGAGTTTCTCCTCGGTTCAAGTGGGAGAGAGATGTCTCCCGAGACTGACAGACAAGTGTCATGAGTCTAAGGTGAAGTGTATACTTCAAAGACAAGAGTGGCATGTTGCAGAATGTCTCCCTTGTTGAGAGGGAGTGTTGTTGTTTGGACAACATCGGGAAGACTTTCTCTAAAGATAATAATTAATAATATAATTATTATTGATTATTAAATATAGTATAAAATAAGTAAATGATAATAATAAGTAGTTATTGATTATTCAAGGGACGCATCCTTTCATGGATGGTCACCTTATGTTCCCTATATATGGAACACTCATTATTGTAATAATATATCGAATATCTCTCATATCTCATATGAATAAAAACCAACACTAAAAGTATAGTTGAGTAATCACCTAAACATGCAACGGAAACATAAACAAGGAAACCAAATCAAGAACAAATAAACACCAATATTTTCGAGTATAAACCCTTGGAAAAACCCCTGAGGGAAAAACAATCCAATAATTATTTTATTAAGGTCAAATCAGGGTTCCCGTAACATGGAAAATGGCCCACTCAAAGAATTATACACTGCAGAAAAACTTGGAAACTCTTGTGTTATTGTATGACCTTGTACCAACATGTTTCCCAAGTCATCCATGACTTGTCCTTCTGTGATCCAAGGAAATTCACGAGTTTCCCTTCTGTGACCCGTGGATATCCACAACTATCTCCACTATGACCTACAGATGTGTAC
Source organism: Picea engelmannii (assembly GCA_009831015.1). Taxonomy (NCBI): domain Eukaryota; kingdom Viridiplantae; phylum Streptophyta; class Pinopsida; order Pinales; family Pinaceae; genus Picea; species Picea engelmannii. The sequence goes on along the minus strand of ML781212.1, from coordinate 1,568,418 downwards.
AAAGAGCCTGTACAACTATTTCTATACGATGCTCTACTTTCATTTGGTCTATTTCCTTTGAAACCCACCTGTGTCTGCATTTCCTATCTCTCCTCCTTGACCCATATGATCTATAGATGGAATTACTTCTTGACCTATCCAAGATATTGAATCATAGTCCTTCGTGATCCAACCCTCTCTTCATCAATACTTGGATGAAATCTCTTCACCCAACCTGTACATCTCCTCACTCTAGTGTAATAAAAAGTCATTTTTTGATCTTACACTCGTCACACTAGAAACATTCCTTCTTTTCTATCTCCAATCTAGGCATCTCACCAAATATCTCGATCATGGAATGTCACCAAAAATACTCAACCTTGGCATCTCACCAAAGGTCCCTTGCTCTTGGAATTTCACCAAGAGTCTCCCGATATTGACATTTCACCAAATATCCTCACCTTGGTCTCTCACCAAGGTCCCTTTCTCTTAGCATCTCACCAAGAGTCTCTCGACCTAGAACTCTCGTCGAGAGTCCTGACTTTGTTGACTCCGTCAACAAAAGTGTCTTCCTCCTTCTCATAGACTTGCTTTTACAATCATGAGTTTCAATCTATTTCTAATATCCAAAGTGATCTATGGTTGAGATTACTTCTCACACCCACTTAAGATTTAAATTACATGTTGTGTGAAAAAAATCAAGGATGAGGCAACTCAGATTAATTTGGCATTGCTTAGACTTGCATGCACTTCACTCATATGGTGGCAAAGCAAGTTGCAAAATGGCACGCAACAAGTGGGTAATGCATTTCCATCATGGCAAAGTTTTATTTCTGCACTTAGAAAACAATTCTATCCTTTGGGTTATAAAGAGAAAGCATTAATTGAATTGCAAGCTTTAAAACTAAGAAAAGGACAAACAGTGCAAGAATACATAGATGGCTTTCGTAAAATGACATTGATGTTAGATATTCCTTTACATACCCAAGAAACTCTTATGAAGTATATAGGAGGTTTACCTGCACATATTCGAAATACTGTATTCATGTTTGGACCGACTAATCTTGATGAGGTTTATGTTCAAGCAACATACATTGAAGCAGGGAAAACAAAAGTTGGTGTATCATAGGAATCGTCTTCAAGGAAAGAGGACAAAATGAAGTGGACTAGAAAGAAGGCAAGTTTGGTGGCAAGAAAGGATGAGAAACCCTCTTGCAAGCATTGCAAGAAAGAGGGGCATGATGAGGACCATTCTTGGCAATTGCATCCCGAGAAGAGACCAAAGTGGTTCAAGGAAAAGAAAGGGAGGCAAACAGTTGCAACAATAACACGACCAACATGCTTGGGATCAAATTCAGGTGATGAATCTAAAGTCTCATTGGTTGGTATGGCAGGTAAAGTTGGTGAAGGATTTTATGTTAGAAGTAAATTGTTTCGCATAAGGGTCATCATGCGACATACTAAGGTTGACACATTGATAGATAGTGGATCTCAATCTAACTTAATTTCTGAGGAATTGGTTAAACAGTTGGGATTAAAAACACAGATGCATCATAAGCCTTACACACTTAAATGGATAAGCAAGAATCATCAAATGCACATAACCAAGCAGTGCACATTAAAATTTGCAATTTCATCTAAGTTTGTGGATGAGGTAACATGTGATGTGGTGCCACTAAGTGAATGTGGAATGATCGTAGGAAATCCTTACTTGTATGATCATAAAGCAATCTTCTACAGGTAAAAGAATCAATATCACTTAACCAAAGCAGGTCAAAAATATGTGGTTCATGCTCATCATTTATAGGCAAATAACTCTCTTCAAACAATGGAACAATTAAGAAAGGAATCTCAAGCAAGCAACACACCTATAATTGTTTCAAATCAAGTAATCGATCTTAAGAAAGAATAGGAAATGATTGTAGAATGGAAAATCAATCACACTTTGCTTCAAAATAAGCTAATGTCATGAAAATATTATAAACATATTAACTCATTTGCAATCATATTTTTTATGTTATCATTAGTAATGTTGTCAACATGGATGATAGTGGCTTCAATAAAATGTGACAGGGTACAAATGGCTAACAATATGTTGTCAGTTATCATGATTGTTTTATAGTTGATCTTGATGAGACAGGTGCACATGATAGAGTTTAAAGACAGAGAACAAATCAGGTGGCCTATCTCGAGCTTGTTGACTAGTCAGTAACATTTTGGGGACCAAAAAGTCTTTAGTGGGGAGGTGTGATCCAGAATTTGATCTAGGAGCTTGATGGGGCTCAGAAAGGCCTAAAAATCAAAGTTGTTGAATGCTCAATAAAATGGCATGATCGTGCAGTGCTCGTTGCAAGATTTTTGGCAACGCAAACGAATTATAAATCCAACATCGTATACGAAAGTTATCACATTCGAAAGTTTTGCATAAACAGATAAAAAACAGGTCAAACTGATCAAAGGATGATGCAACAGTAAGTACATGTGGCAGTGAATGGTAACTAGACAGGTGATTGTGTTAATGTGATATGGGATTGTTATATTTATTAAAAATTTAATATTTTGTGTCATAAAAAAAAGTGCTAACTCAAAGTTTCATGTGATATGGTTAATCAACCATATGATATGCGTTAATTCCAAGGTTTATGCCATATTACATGGCTATTAAAACCATATTACATAGCTATTAAAACCATATAATATATGGTTTAGATAAACCATTTAAAATGCTCGAATCATGCCAAATCACACCATATGGAGGACTTAAAGTGAATGAAGAGTGGAATATGGTTTTTTATAATCATATTTAAATGCCATTTGTCACATTTTTAAAATGGCGCACCATATTAACATGTATTTGCCACATTTTATAACAAATTGCAAAGGTTATGCCACACCCATATATTACGTTGGAATTTAAAAGGCATGTTAAAAGGGATATGATATATATTATATGGGTTTTAACCCATAGAAAATCGCGCCATATCTTTCAAGTGGAACCAAAACTAAAGAAATGGTTTTATTTAAAACCACATTTCATATCCTATGCCTTTTTAATGGGATTTCATGCCACAAATCGGGTCTAGTTGGGATTTGATCCTGGACATGGTATTTTATAAACAAAAGATTTACCAATGAACTAAAGGTCAATTTTATACAAAATATAGGAGGACAATGTTATTTATGCAGAGAAAATGGAGGCTATACTCAGCCCTTTTTAGTGCAGTCAATTGCATTGGATTTCTGAGGTCGAGCAGAACACAGTGAGATCAATATGAAGTCCATTTGATGTATTTTTTATGCACTTTGCAAACATTGAAGAATTACTAAAGAAGCCTCTCCCACTGAGACAAAGGCCCGGAGACGTAGGCAATTTTGTGCCAAACTCATTATCAACTTTGTTGTTTATGGTTTGTTGTTTCTTCATGCTTATTTCCAGATCTGTATATTGCTTTATGGCTGCCATGTTTCATCATTAATTCTTTCCTCTTTCATTAATTTCCTAAATGGTAATTTAACTCATGCAAAATAACTCAACCATTGTCGTTTAAAAGATCTTTTCGGATCACCAAAGCTATTGCAAGAATAACAATATCCAAATAAAGAATTTTGGTACTTGATTGTGTGATTCCATCTTGATGTGATAGTCTTCCTAATTACGTCCTTGTGAGGAAGATTTGTCTTATGTGGAACATATTGCTCTTCCTTCTTGTTATCTTCAACCTTGATAGAGTTTTTGAGTGTATCAACATAATTCGTGGTTATTTCTTTACTTGACTGCTTTGAAGATCTTGAAACTTATTCATCAACAACTTTTGTCCTTTTACTATAACCAAGACCAGTCTTGTCAAATGGTGATCTTTTATGATTTGTGATTTCATTCAAGGTTGTAGAGCTCTTCTCAAACTTTATGTTGGTAGGTGATCTTTCCAACTCCTTTCTCAAATAAACTATTTCAAATTCTAGACTATTGCATATATCTTTTTTTCTTTTCGTTGGGCTTTTAAGACTCCTTAAACTCTATTTACCTCTTCTACTTGAATCTTTAGGAAAATTACTATCTTCTCTATTTCTTCAATATCATGTTCCTCATTATTTGTATTTTTGCAATTCATTTTTATGCTTTCTATTCTTTTCTTTGAGTTTGTCTATTTCTTCTAAATCACTAATGAGTTATGCTTCGAGTTCTACTTCTGCATCATCTTCATGATTGTCTTCTTCTATTGAATATGTCTCCATTTTCAAGGACATCTATTTGTGTTTCTAGACCCATAAAGAGAATTTCATTGTCAATGTCATCGGAAGAGATGTTGTCCTCATTGGTATATAGATTCTTATTTTGTCTAAATGACTTTCTTTTCTTTTCAGTCTTTCCCTTCCTGTATCCTTTGAGGCTAGAATCTTCTTCATTATTTTTATTCTTATAAGGGAATTTAGCATCAAAGTGTCCTACTTTTCCACAATTAAAACATATAAAGGGAAGCTTACCTTTGTATTTTCTCGATCCTCTTTTTTGCTTCTTGCAAAAGTTGGCTTCTTCCTCATCTAATTCATTGTATGAACCGTCACTCTTCTTGTATCCTTCTATCTTTGTCTTCTTTGATTCCTTGAAGGATGCTTCCTTCCTTGATAGTTTTCCTGGTTTGTCTCGTTTTACCCTCTCATATGCAATGAGGATTCTATGTTACTCATCCATTGTCAACTGGTCTAGGTCCTTTAATTATTCAATGGAAGATATCTTGGGATTAAATATTGAGGGAAGTGATCTAAGCACTTTTTGCAGAGTGATGGTTTCTTCAATTTCTTCACCCAATCCTTTGATAGTGTAGATAATCTCATCCACATGGAGAATATATGTTGCAATAATTTCATCTTCATTCATCTTAAGGCTCTCAAACTATCCTCTATGGGTTTGTAACTTTTCTTTCTTGACCTTTTCATCCCCTTCATATATTTTTTGTAATGTGTCCCACTCCTCTTTTGTTGAACGACAATGCATGACTTTGATAAACACTGATTCTACCAGACCACATAGAATTGCATTCATGGCTTTAGAGTTATTGTCATTGAGATTTATAGCCATTAGAAGTACAGGTGGGATTGTTGGATCCATGTAACCATTCTTAATTGCGCTCCATACTTAAAATCCAAGAGACAACGTATAGGTTTTCATTCTTATGCTCCATAATGCTTAATCTGACCCATCAAAGAATGGAGCTTTGTTTGTAGAAAATCCTTGCTTATTCATGTGTACTGCAACGATTCGGTTAAATTAAATTAAAAAGTATCAAGGAAAAATGTTTCTCATCACCTAGGCGCCTAGGGGTGAGAAAATGTCAAATATGGTCCTTAGTGCATTAATTTCATGTGATGTGAAATTAAAAGTGACTTTATGAAAAGTAAGTGAAGTGGGTGACTAAAGGGTCCCTTAATCACCACCGTTGATCTAATCTAATCTCCACTGTTAGATTAGATGACTCTTCACCTTCCCCGATGAGGTTGAATTAGGGAAAGAGGAGCCCCATTTTTTTGGAATTCTTCGTGAGACTTGGAGAGAAAGAGAGAGAGAGAGTCTATTTGAGGAGATGGAGTCCATTTGTAGACTAGAGCACGCATTCCAAGTTTTTTTTTGGCACACAAATCGAGGAGGTAAAGTAAAACAGAGTACAGAGGCCATACTGTATGGATTCTGGGCAGACCGTACAACTGATACTTGGGATAGAAATTGATAAAGAGGACTGTATGATTTTTTTAGTAAGATTGGCACGCAAATCAAGGCAGATTACAGTCATAAATTTCTAAATATTTTTATCAGCAAGCAGGAAACATTATTGGTATGTGAAGAACATGCTTGCCCAAGCTTTACTGTGTTCTCCATGCATCCCAATGGAGAGTAAATACTCTCCAACCTCTTCTCAAGAAGATGAGAAAGATTCCATCTTTGCTCCCATGTGCTCCCTCTCTCATTCAAAGCCTTGGTTATAATGTTTCCCAGAAATCAATCCTTCGATTTCTTCCTGTTGGTTTATAGATCTGCAAAAATCTCCTGTAAATATGATTGATCTACTGCAAAAAAATGTGGATATGTGCCAAGTCCTTCAAGCACACACCTTGACACTCTTGATCCCATAGATTTGTTGTTGCAACCTTAGTTTTGAACTTGATATCTACTGTGGTCACTTGGATCTCATATATTTGTTGATACCAGGTGCACTTGGTTTCCTCCCAGAGCAACCTTTCTCTAATACCATGTTGAAAATAATTCTTGAGTGGATTCCACCCTTGGTATGCATTAATACCATGTTGATATTTTACCACTCTACTCAACACTCGGTAGTTAGCTCAAAATAAAATTAGTTTATCTACTAAAATAATAGTTGAGTAATCAGCTAAAAATGTAGCGGAAACATAAATAAGGAAACCAAATCAAGCACAGATAAACACCAATAATTTCGAGTATAAACCCCTAGAAAAACCCTAGAGGGAAAACCATTCCAATGATTATTTTCTCAAGGTTAAATCAGGGTTCCTGTAACATGGAAAATGGCCCACTAAGAGAATTATACATTGCAGACAAACCTGTAAACTCTTGTGCTATTGTATGACCTTGTACCAACATGTTTCCTAAGTCATCCGCAACTTGTCCTTCTATGACCCGAGGACATTCATGAGTTTCCCTTCTGTGACCCGTGGATATCCACAAATATCTCCACTATGACCTGCAGATGTGTACAGAAAGCCCGTACAACCACTTCTATACGATGATATGCTTTCATTTGGTCTATGTACTTTGAAACCCACCTGTGTCTGCTTTTCTTATATCTCCTCCTTGACCCATATGATTTGTAGATGTAATTACTTCTTGACCTATCCAATATATTGAATCATAGTCCTTTGTGATCCAACCCTCTTTGCATCAATACTTGGATGAAATCTCTTCACCCAACCTGTACATATCCTCACTCTAATGTAAGAAAAAGTCCTTCTTTTATCTTATACTCGTCACACTAGAAAAAATACTTCTTTGCTATGTCCAATCTGGGCATCTCACCAAATATCTCGATCACAGAATGTCACCAAAAATACTCAACCTTGGCATCTCACCAAAGGTCCCTTGCTCTTGTAATTTCAAAAAGAGTCTCCCGATCTTGGCATTTCACCAAATATCCTCACCTTGGTCTCTCACCAAGGTCCCTTTCTCTTGGCATCTCACCAAGACTCTCCCGAACTCAAACTCTCGTCAAGATTCCTGACTTTGTTGACTCCCTCAACACAAGTGTCTTCCTCCTTCTCATAGCCTTTCTTTTATAATCATAAGTTCCAATCTATTTCTAATATCCAAAGTGATCTATGGTTGAGATTACTTCTCACACCCACTTAAGATTTAAATTACATGTTGCATGATATGCATGTTCCTTAAATAACTCAATTCACTATTCCTGTTAACTAAAGTAAAATCAAGACTAGAATATTCTTTGACAACTTCCACATGCTAGACACGTGCCAATGTGAAAGTACTTGTTCAATGCTCCCACAAACATCAACATACTCCTCTTCTCTAGTCTTCTCACCACAGAGTTGTTTTTGTTCAACCTCCAATTTCACCATACCTACACAGTCCGAGTTCTCTAGGGATGATTGTTTGCAATCATCAAGTCTTCATCCATAACTTCATTTTCTCACAAGATCTTCTCAACACGTAGAATTTTCTTTTCTTCTTTTGTTTAGTTTGGTCCGATTTTCTCTTCATAGGCACACACTCACCTTTTTTGTTATGGGCATTCTAGGTAAGATATTGATCACTATCACCATCCTTATGCAACTACTTGATGTAATACTTTCTTCCAAATATTATGAAGTGTTTGATAAATGTTGGTCGACCTTTCCATAGTTCATAGGGTGTCTTTTCACTTTTGACTCTGATTTGTCCTATGCTTAAAATGTACACAACAATATAAATTGCTTCTCTCCAAAAATTGTCTAATAATACTACCTCATTTAATATCGTTCTAACAATTTCTTGTACATGTCTATTTTTCCTTTCAACTACTCAATTTTGTTGAGGATTTCTTGCAACTGCATATTGTCTTTTTATTCCATTTGTTTAATAGATTTTTTCAAAATCATTGGGTGTGAATTCACCTCCATTATCTAACCTTAAGCATTAGATTTTCATATCTGTCTCATTCTCAACTAAATATTTGAATGCTTTAAATATGTCAAATGCCTCATATTTATTTTTGAGAAATGTAACCCAAGTCATTCTTGTATAGTCATCAATGAGCAACATGAAGTTGCTTTCTCCTTGTAGACTCTTAGTTCTTGTTGGTCCATGGATATCTATATGTACAAGTTCCAATGCCTTGGATTTTGCACATTCCATTGTTTTGAATGTCACCCTTGATTTTTTTCCATGATGACACTGCTTACAGATAATGCTTGAGGGTTTTGTAATTTTTGGCATATCTCTTAATACTTGCTTGATACTAAGTTTTCGAAGTTTATATGGCCCATTATTTTATTCCACAACCAACATTCATCTATCTTCCCCATAAAATATTTTTCTCCATCAATTTCATCAAGAATATATACATTGTTTGGGGATTTGATTGCTTTTGCAACCAACTTTCCTTAATTTTCTTTTCTGATCTCACATTATCGAGAGTTAAAAGTAACATTGTTTCCTTGATCACACATCTAGCTTACACTGAGAAGACTATGTTTCAAGTTTTCAACACAAAGGACCTTTTCAACCTTAGCTTTTCCATTATAACGACTAAGAGTACCATTTCCAACTATCTTTGAACTTCCATTGTCTCCAAAGGTGACACTTCCTTCATTCTTCTTCAAGGTAATAAACTTTGTTCCATATTCTGTCATTGACTAGAGCACCCATTGTGAATGACCCACTCATCCTTATTCTTTTGTGTAAGAAGTGAAACTTGAACAAACATGGATTTTTCTTTCTTTTGTTCCCAATTTATTTCCATGATTATCACGGTTTCCTCTTTCTAATCTTTTCTAAAATCAGTTCTACAGAATTTTGTTATATTCCCAAAATTATTGCAGTTAAAACATATGATGTTATAGTTCTGCAAGGGGAAAATTAGTTTTAATTTATCCTTGAGAATCCATGGGTATCTCTATTGTTTCTCCTAATAAAACTGCCTATTATATTTGTTCTATTTCTTTATGACCAAATCCATTGCAAGAATAACAATATCCAAAGAAAGAATTTTGGTACTTGATTGTGTGATTCCATCTTGATGTGTTAGTCTTCCTAATTCCGTCCTTGTGAAGAATATTTGTCTTATGTGGAACATAATGTTCTTCCTTGCTGTTATCTTCAACCTTGATAGAGTTTTTGAGTGTATCAACATATTTCATGGTTATTTCTTTACTTGATTTCTTTAAAGAGATTGAAGCTTCTTCATCAACAACTTTCTTCCTTTTACTATAACCAAGACCAGTCTTGTCAAATGGTGATCTTTTATGATTTATGATTTCATTCAAGGTTGTAGAGATCTTCTTAAACTTTATGTTGGTAGGTGATCTTTCCAACTCCTTTCTCAACTAAACTATTTCAAACTGTAGATTGTTGCATATATCTTTCTTTTTTTTCTTTTCATTTGGATTTTAAGACTTCTTCAACTCTCTTTACCTCTTCTACTTGAACCTTTAGGACACTTACTATGTTCTCTGTTTATTCAATATCATGTTCCTCCTTATTTTTATTTTTGCAATTCATTTTTATGTTTTCTATTCTTTTCTTTGAGTTTGTCTATTTCTTCTAAATCACTAATGAGTTATGCTTCAAGTTCTACTTTTGCATCATCTTCATGATTGTCTTCTTCTATTGAATTTGTCTCCATTTTCTAGGACATATATTTGTGTTTAAAGAACCATAAAGAGAATTTCATCGATTTCATTGCCAATGTCATCTAAAGAGATGTTGTCCTCATTGGTATATAGATTCTTATTTTGTCTAAATAACTTTCTTTTCTTTTCATTCTTTCCCTTCCTAGATCCTTTGAGGTTGGAATCTTCTTCATTATTTTTATTCTTATAAGGGAATTTAGCAGCAAAATGTCCTACTTTTTCACAATTAAAACGTATAAAGGGAAGCTTACCTTCATATTTTCCCGATCCTCTTTTGAGCTTCCTGAAAAAGTTGGCTTCTTCCTCACCTTATTCATTGTATGAGCCACCACTCTTCTTGTATCCTTCTATCTTTGTCTTCTTTGATTCCTATAAGGATGATTCCTTCCTTGATAGTTTTGTTGGCTTGTCCCATTTTACCCTCAATTCATATCCAATGAGGATTCTATGTTACTCATCCATTGTCAACTTGTCTAGGTCCTTTAATTATTCAATGTAACATATATTGGGATTAAATATTGAGGGAAGTGATCTATGCACTTTTTGCAGAGTGATGGTTTCTTCAATTTCTTCACCCAATCCTTTGATAGTTTTGACAATCTCATCCACACAAAGAAAATATGTTGCAATAATTTCATCTTCATTCATCTTAAGGATCTCAAACTGTCCTCTATGGGTTTGCAACTTTTCATTTTTGACTTTGTCATCCCCTTCATATATTTTATGTAATGTATCCCACACCCCTTTTGTTGAACGACAATCCATGAATTTGATAAACACTGATTCTACCAGACCACATAGAATTGCATTCATGGATTTAGAGTTATTGTCATTGAGATTTATATCCATTGGAAGTACATGTGGGATTGTTGGATCCATGTAACCATTCTCAATTGCACTCCATACTTCAAATACAAGAGACATCATATAGGTTTTCATTCTTATGCTCCATAATGCATAATCTGACCCATCAAAGAATGGAGCTTTGTTTGTAGAAAATCGTTGTTGATTCATGTGTACTATAATGATTCAAATAAATTAGATTAAAAAGTACCAAGGAAAAGTGTTTCTCATCACCTAGGTGCCTAGGGGTGAGAAAATGTCCAATATGGTCCTTAGTGCATTAATTTCAAGTGATGTGAAATTAAAAGTGACTTTATGAAAAGTAAGTGAAGTGGGTGACTAAAGGGTCCCTTAATCACCACCGTTGATCGAATCTAATCTCCACCATTAGATTAGATGACTCTTCACCTTCCCTCATGAGGTCAAATTAGGGAAAGACAAGCCCTATTGTTTTGGCGTTATTCATGAGACTTGGAGAGAAAGAGAGAGAGAGAGTCGAGTTGAGGAGAAGGAGTCCATTTGTATAGTAGAGCATGCATTCCAAGGTTATTTTTGGCATGCAAATTGAGGAGTTAAAGTAAAACAGAGTATAGAGGTCGTACTGTATGGATTCTGGGTAGGTCGTACAACTGATACTTGGCATAGAAATCGATAAAGAGGACTGTAATATTTTTTTAGTAAGATTGGCATGAAAATCAAGGCAGATTACAGTTATAAATTTCTGAATATTTTTATCAGCAAGCAGGAAGCATTATTGGTATGTGAAGAACATGCTTGCCCAAGTTTTACTGTGTTCTCCAGACATCCCACTGGAGAGTAAATCCTCTCCAACCTCTTCTCAAGCACATGAGGAAAATTCCATATTTTCTCCCATGTGCTCCCTCTCTCCTTCAAAGCCTCGACTATAATGTTTCCCAGAAATCAGTCCTTCGATATCTTCCTATTGGTTTATAGATCTGCTAAAATCTCCTATAAATATGATTGATCTACTACAAAAAAACGTGGATATGTGCTAAGTCCTTCAAGAACCCACCTCGACACTCATGATCCCATAGATTTGTTGTTGCAACCCTAGATCTGAACTTGATCTCTACTATGGTCACTCAGATCTCATATATTTGTCGATACCAGGTGCACTTGGTTTCCTCCTAGAGCAACCATTCTTTGATACCATGTTGAAAATAATTCCTGAGTTGATTCCACCCTTGGTATGCACTAATACCATGTTTATATTTTACCACTCTACTCAACACTCGGTAGTTAGCTCAAAATAAAATCACTCTATCTACTAAAATCATAGTTGAGTAATCAACTAAACATGCAACAGAAACATAAACAAGAAAACCAAATCAAGCATAAGACAAACACCAATATTTTCGAGTATAAACCCCTGGAAAAACTCCAAAGGGAAAACCAGTCCAATGATTCTTTTATTAAGGTCAAATCAGGGTTCCCGTAACACGAAAAATGTCCCACTCAGAGAATTATACACTGCAGACAAACCTGGAAACTCGTGTGCTATTGTATGACCTTGTACCAACATGTTTCCCAAGTCATCCACGACTTTTCCTTCTGTGACCCGTGGATATCCACAACTATCTTTACTATGACCCGCAGATGTGTACGGAAAGACCGTACAACCACTTCTATACAATGTTCTTCTTTCATTTGGTCTATGTTCTTTGAAACCCACCTTGTCTACTTTTTCTATCTCTCCTCCTTGACCCATACGATCTCTAGATGGAAGTAATTCTTGACCTATCCAAGATATTGAATCATAGTCCTTCATGATCCAACCCTGTTTGCATCAATACTTGGATGAAATATCGTCACCCAACCTGTAGATCTCCTCGCTCTAGTGTAAGAAAAAATCCTTCTTTTCTCTTACACTCGTCACACTAGAAAAATTCCTTCTTTTCTATCTCCAATATGGGCATCTCACCAAATATCCTAATCATGGAATGTCACCCAAAATACTCAACCGTAGCATCTCACCAAAGGTCCCTTGCTCTTGGCATTTCACCAAGAGTTTCCCAATCTTGGTTTCTCACGAAATATCCTCACCTTGGTCTCTCACGAAGGTCCCTGCTCTTGGCATCTCACCAAGAGTCTCTGGACCTCGAACTCTAGTCAAGAGTCCTGACTTTGTTGACTCCCTCAACACAAGTGTCTTCCTCCTTTTACTAGCCTTGCTTTTATAATAATGAGTTCCAATCTATTTCTAATATCTAAAGTGATCTATGGTTAATATTACTTCTCACACCCACTTAAGATTTATATTACATGTTGCATACTATGCATATTCCTTAAATAACTCAGTTTAGTATTCCTGTTAACTAAAGTAAACTCAAGAATAGAATATTCTTTGACAACTTCCACATGCTAGACACATGCCAATGCGAAAGTACTTGTTCGATGCTGCTAGAAACATCAACATACTCCTCTTCTCTAGTCTTCTCACCACAGAGTTGTCTTCATTCAANAAGTAAACTCAAGAATAGAATATTCTTTGACAACTTCCACATGCTAGACACATGCCAATGCGAAAGTACTTGTTCGATGCTGCTAGAAACATCAACATACTCCTCTTCTCTAGTCTTCTCACCACAGAGTTGTCTTCATTCAAATTCCAATTTCACCATACCTACACAGTCTGAGTTCTCTGGGGTTGATTGTTTGCAATCATCATGTCTTCATCCATAACTTCATTTCCTCACAAGATCTTCTCAACACGTAGAAATTTCTTTTCTTCTTTTGTTTAGTTTGGTCTGATTTTCTCTTCATAGGCGCACACTCATCTTTGTTGTTATGGTCATTCTAGGTAAGATATTGATGACTGTCACCGTCTTTATGCAACTTCTTGATGTAATACTTGCTTCCAAAGATTATGAAGTGTTTGATAAATGTTGGTAAATATGTTCAATGTATATCTCACACTCATTTAAATGTCAATCCAAGATTTGTAATCGAAAGAGTCGTTACACCATATGTGTCGAGAACAAGTAACCTACCTAAGTCTGTTGCATATAGGAAATAATTAATAACATAAAAATCCTATTTCTAAGATTTCTAAATACTCCAAAGTGTTCTCTGAACCTAGAAGAGAAAATTGATAATGAAACTTAAACAAACAGTCAATCAAAAAGATGTTGTCCCAGAGAAACAAGTCTGTTCATTTCAGGCACTTGAATTGAAAAGATGAACTCTAAGAAGCTTGTTTCCTGTAGCAATTAAAAAAATCGATTCCAACCATTCTTGAAACAAAATCCAACTTCAACCTCATGTAATTCAATCAAACCAGTACAAGGGAAGTTCAATATAACTGAAAGACTTTATTATAGCACATGAAGATGAAATATAAAGTCTCTTGGTCCCTTGCGATACTAGGTCCACTACAATCGTAAACTCAAAATATCAGTCCCAAACTTCAAATTATGAAATAGATACCTTCAACATCTGAGAATGAAATGTCTATTCGATCTAACACTTGCTTATTTACACCAATCCAAAATTATTAATTCAATGCTCAATCTTGAAAATGAAATAAAGACCAATCACACACACACTGTTGTAAACTATCCACACAAACACACAGAACGTATACAAGGAGGTTTACCTTAGTTGGGGCAGTGGGCCCTTGCCGAACCAACAAGGAACCTCTTAAGGAATTAACAGACTAAAACTTTTCACTCACATCCAAGAATTGACATAAAAAATCTTCTGTATTAATTCAGGTGGTAAATTGGATCAACAGTCTTTTACTTCATACATGACAATGATAAGTATTGTCTAGTTCTTACCGTATATTGCTTACATTCACTACTATATATCATATCTACAACATTCCTTATATAAGGTAAGCTGATACTATCAATATCTATGGATAAACATTAAACAGTTTGAGAAATTTTACATTTAAGACTTACATCAAATTTTTAGGAATCGACTCCATCCTCATGACACGAAGTGCATGAGAAATGGAGTCTCTTGCAACTGGAAAATTGACTCGGGTGCTTCTATCCAACCGTATTCTCGAAATCTTCACCATTATTTAGGTCCAACTGGGGCATTATGGAAACAGAGGTTCTGGTACCGGATTGCACACAGTCGCGAGTCTAGTACCGGAATAGAACACATCTTGGTACTGGTACCGGATTAAAACTGTCTTGGGTACCAGAATGGATTTGGTACCAGATTACATGGTGTCTGGTAGTACCGGATAGACTACTCATAAATAAAATCATTAGGACTATACAAAATAAAACACTTTCAATTGATTTAATTTAAGAAAGTTAAACAAACATGCTTTAAATCATCAATTACCTCTTGTGGACATGACATAGCTATTAGGCATGTGTTTTGGGAGGGATTAGTCCAGTATAGGTTTATAACAGAGGCAAACAGGCTTAGATATAGGGTAATATAGGGCATTATCTTATGTCAAAATAGAGACTCAACAATCCACATATATCTATATGTACAAGTTCCAATGGCTTGGATTTTGCACATTCCTTTGTTTTGAAACTCACCCTTCATTTGTGTCCATGATGCCACTGCTTATAGATAATGCTTTAGGGTTTTGTAATTTTTAGCATATCTCTTACTACTTTCTTGATACTATTTTCTACTAAGTTTTCGAAGTTCATATGGCCCATTATTGTATGCCACAACCAACATTCATCTATCTTCCCCATAAAATATTTTTCTCGATTAATTTCATCAAGAATATATACATTGTTTGGGGTTTTGATTGCTTTTGCAACCAACTTTCCTTAATTTTCTTTTATGATCTCACATTCTCGGGAGTTAAAATTAAGATTGTGTCCTTGATCACACATCTAGCTTACATTGAGAAGACTATGTTTCAATTTTTCAACATAGAGGACCTTTTCAACCTTAGTTTTTCCATTCTAAAGACTCAGAGTATCGTTTCCAACTATCTTTGAACTTCCATTATCTCCAAAGGTGACATTGCCTTCATTCTTCTTCAAGGTAATAAACTTTGTTCAATCTCCTGTAATTGACTAGCGCACCCATTGTCAATGACCCACTCATCCTTATTCTTTTGTGTAAGAAGTGCAACTTGAACAAACATGGATTTTCTTTCTTTTGTTCCCAACTTATTTCCATGATTATCAGGGTTTCCTCTTTCTAATCTTTTCTAAAATCACTTCTGCATAATTTTGTTATATTCCCAAAATTATTGCAGTTATAACAAATGATGTTATAGTTCCGCAAGGGGAAAAATGAGTTTTAATTTCTCCTTGAGAATCCATGGGTATCTCTATTGTTGTTCCTGATAATATTGCCTCTTATATTTGTTCTATTTCTTTATGACCAAAGCCATTGCAAGAATAACAATATCCAAAGAAATAATTTTGGTACTTGATTGTGTGATTCCGTCTTGATTTGATAGTCTTCCTAATTTTGTCGTTGTGAGGAAGATTTGTCTTATGTGGAACATACTTTTCTTCCTTCTTGTTATCTTCAACGTTGATAGAGTTTTTGAGTGTATCAACATAATTCATGGTTATTTCTTCACTTGACTTCTTTGAAGAGTTTGAAGCTTCGTCATCAACAACTTTATTTATTTTAGTATAACCAAGACCAGTCTTGTCAAATGGTGATTTTTTATTATTTATGATTTCATTCAAGGTTGTAGAGCTCTTCTCCAACTTTATGTTGGTAGGTGATCTTTCCAACTCCTTTCTCAAATAAACTATTTCAAATTCTAGACTGTTGCATATATCTTTTTTTTCTTTTCATTGGGCTTTTAGGACTTCTTCAACTCTCTTTTCGTCTTCTACTTGAACCTTTAGGACAATTAATGTCTTCTCTATTTCTTCAAGATCATGTTCATCCTTATTTGTATTTTTGCAATTCGTTTTTATGCTTTCTATTCTTTTCTTTGAGTTTGTCTATTTCTTCTAAATCACTAATGAGTTATGCTTCAAGTTCTACTTCTGCATCATCTTCATGATTGTCTTCTTCTATTGAGTCTGTCTCCATTTTCTAGGACATTTGTTTGTGTTTTTAGACCCATAAAGAGAATTTCATCGATTTTATTGTCAATGTCATCTGAAGAGATGTTGTCCTCATTGGTAGAGATGTTGTCCTCATTGGTATATAGATTCTTATTTTGTCTAAAGAACTTTCTTTTCTTTTCAGTCTTTCCCTTCCTGTATCCTTTGAGGCTGGAATCTTCTTCATTATTTTTTTATTCTTCCTCATCTAATTCATTGTATTAACTGCCACTCTTCTTGTATCCTTCTATCTTTATCTTCTTTGAATCCTTAAGGGATGCTTCCTTCCTTGATAGTTTTGTTGGCTTGTCCCGTTTTACCCTCAATTCATATGCAATTAGGATCCTACGTATCTCATCCATTGTCAACTTGTCTAGGTCCTTTAATTATTCAATGGAAGATATCTTGGTATTAAATATTGAGGGAAGTGATCTAAGGAATTTTTGCAGAGTGATGGTTTCTCAAATTTCTTCACCCAATCCTTTGATAGTGTTGACAATCTCATCCACACAGAGAAAATATGTTGCAATAATTTCATCTTCATTCATATTAAGGATCTCAAACTGTCCTCTATGGATTTGTAACTTTTATTTCTTGACCTTGTCATCCCCTACATATATTTTCTTTAATTTGTCCCATGCCTCTTTTGTTGAACAACAATGCATGACTTTGATAAACATTGATTCTACCAGACCACATAGAATTGCATTCATGGCTTTAGACTTATTGTCAATGAAATTTATAGCCATTGGAAGTACATGTGGGATTGTTGGATCTGTGTAACCATTCTCAATTGCGCTCCATACTTCAAATCCAAGAGACATCATATAGGTTTTCATTCTTATGCTCCATAATGCATAATCTGATCCATCAAAGAATGGAGCTTTGTTTGTATAAAATCCTTGCTTATTGATGTGTACCGTAATGATTCGGTTAAATTAAATTAAAAAGTACCAAGGAAAAGTGTTTCTCGTCACTTAGACGCCTAGGGGTGAGAAAATGTCCAATATGGTCCTTAGTGCATTAATTTCATGTGATGTGAAATTAAAAGTGACTTTATGAAAAGTAAGTGAATTTGGTGACTAAAGGGTCCCTTAATCACCACCATTGATCTAATCTAATCTCCACCATTAGATTAGATGACTCTTCACATTCCCTCATGAGGTCGAATTAAGGAAAGAGGAGCCCCATTGTTTTTGGCATTCTTCATGAGACTTGGAGAGAAAGAGAGAGAGAGTCAAGTTGAGGAGAAGGACTCCATTTGTAGACTAGAGCACGAATTCCAAGGTTTTTTTTGGCATGCAAATCGAGGACGTAAAGTAAATTAGAGTAAAGAGGTCGTACTGTATGGATTCTATGAAAATCGTACAACCGATACTTGGCATAGAAATTGATAAAGAGGAATGTATTATTTTTTGAGTAAGATTGGCATGAAAATCAAGGCAAATTACAATGAAAAAATTGAATATTTTTATCAGCAAGCAGGAAGCATTATTGGTATGTGAAGACCATGCTTGCCCAAGTTTTACTTTTCTCTCCAAGCATCCAACTGGAGAGTAAATCCTCTCCAACCTCTTCTCATTCTACTCATACCTCTTCTTCGAAGGGCCCTTCTCTTGCTCTTGAGCCCCCAAAGCACCAAGACCCATAGCAAGAAAAGGCTCCCTAGGAAGCTTAGGTTATGGTTGGAATTGGGAATACTAGTGTCTACAAAAGGAATCACATTGAATTCCAAGACTTGGAAGGCCCTTCTTCATTATGCAACCTCATCGATCTACCTACCAAGGAATGCAAGGACAACTCCTCCAATACATAAACCTATTTCTATCCAATTATCGAGGAAAAACCGGAGGATGCAGCCTCTAGTCGCCCTCTCAAGTAATCTTCGGTTCACCTAGTTTCTTATTTTATGGTTTTAGTTTTCATTAGTAGCCATTTATTAGACAACTTAGCTAGAATTTTGTTTACAATAGCTTTTAGGCAATCCATTTTCAAGTATCATTTTGGCCACTATATGTCTGGTTTCCCACTTATGGAAAGGCTTTTAAACATAGTTTTTGAGTGCCTAATTTTCCTTGTATAGGCAGGCTTAATGTTGATAATATATTCTTATTTTAGACTTGAATTGAGACTTGCTTCCCTTCAACCACCCTGATACTGTGAAGCTCTCTTGATTATATTTTTAACTATACAATAATAAATTAAAACTCTAAAACTTAAAAAACAAAAAAAATAAATACACTTTCATTATCAAAACAAAATAAAGAGAAATAAGAATTTCATTTTTTTTTATATAACATTACAAAGAATATAAACATTACAATCTATCTTACATACTAAATCTAAAAAAATCTCAATATAAAAACAAACAAACTAAATTAATTAATTTTTTTTTTTTTTATATATATATAAAAATGGAATCTCATTTTATATCCATAGATAAATGTTTATTTAACTTTAAAAAACATCACAAAATAGTCCAACTTTACAAATTCAAATTCAAAATATGGTAAAGCTAAACGTCATTTTATATTTCTTTGAAAAATGGATTATATGGTCATTTTATATTCTTAGAAAAATGGATTATATGGTTGAGATGAAGTGGAATCTCATTTTATATTTTTAGTCAAATGTTTGAAAGCAAAAGATAATAGGGTTTACTTTGAGATATCCATTTAGATTCTTAAGATCATCTTTGTACCACTCTCTATTTCTTCAATATCACGTTCCTCCTTATTTGTATTTTTGCAATTCATTTTTATGCTTTCTATTCTTTTCTTTGAGTTTGTTTATTTCTTGTAAATCACTAATGAGTTATGCTTTAAGTTCTACGTTTGCATCATCTTTATGATTGTTTTTTTCTATTGAAGTTGCCTTTTGCATCATCTTTATGATTGTCTTCTTCTATTGAAGTTGCCTTCATTTTTAGGATATTTATTTGTGTTTCTAGACCTATAAAGAGAATTTCATCGATTTCATTGTTAATGTTATCTGAAGAGATGTTGTCCTCATTGATATATAAATTATTATTTTTTCTAAAAAGTTTTCTTTTCTTTTCAGTCTTGCCTTTCTTGTATTCTTTGAGGTTGGGATCTTCTTCATTATTTTTATTCTTATAAGGGAATTTAGCAACAAAATGTCCTACTTTTCAACAATTAAAACATATAAAGGGAAGCTTACCTTTGTATTTTCCCGATCTTCTTTTGAGGTTCCTGAAAAAGTTGGCTTCTTCCTCATCTAATTCATTGTATGAACTGTCACTCTTCTTGTATCCTTCTATCTTTGTCTTCTTTGATTCCTTGAAGGATGCTTCCTTCCTTGATAGTTTTGATGGCTTGTCTCGTTTTACCCTCAATTCATATGCAATGAGGATTTTATGTTACTCATCCATGGTCAAATTGTCTAGGTCCTTTAATTATTCAATGGAAGATATCTTGGGATTAAATATTGAGGGAAGTGATCTAAGCACTTTTTGCAGAGTGATGGTTTCTTCAATTTCTTCACCCAATCCTTTGATAGTGTTGACAATCCCATCCACACAAAGAAAATATACATTGCAATAATTTCATATTCATTCATCTTAAGCCTATCAAACTGTCCTCTATGGGTTTGTAACTTTTCTTTCTTGACCTTGTCATCCCCTTATATTTTATGTAATGTGTCCCACGCCTCTTTTGTTGAATGATAATGCATGACTTTGATAAACACCAATCCTACCAGACCACATAGAATTGCATTCATGGCTTTAGAGTTATTGTCATTGAGCTTTATAGCCATTGGAAGTACAGGTGGGATTGTTGGATCCGTGTAACCATTCTCAATTGCACTCCATACTTCAAATCCAAGAGGCACCATATAGGTTTTCATTCTTATGCTCCATAATGCATAATCTGACCCATCAAAGAATGGAGCTTTGTTTGTAGAAAATCCTTGCTTATTCATGTGTACTGCAACGATTCAGTTAAATTAAATTAAAAAGTACCAAGGAAAAGTGTTTCTCATCACCTAGGCACCTAGGGGTGAGAAAATGTCCAATATGGTCCTTACTGCATTAATTTCATGTGATGTGAAATTAAAAGTGACTTTATGAAAAGTAATTGAAGTGGGTGACTAAAGGATCCCTTAATCACCACCGTTGATCTAATCTAATCTCCACTGTTAGATTAGATGACTCTTCACCTTCCCTCATGAGGTCAAATTAGGGTAAGAGGAGCCCCAATTTTTTGGCGTTCTTCATGAGACTTGGAGGAGAAAGAGAGAGAGAGTCGAGTTGAGGTGAAGGAGTCCATTTATAGACTAGAGCATGCATTCCAAGGTTGTTTTTGGCATGCAAATCGAGGAGGTAAAGTAAAACATAGTACAAAGGTCGTACTATATGGATTCTTGGAACACCGTACAACTGATACTTGGCATAGAAATTGATAAAGAGGGATGTACGATTTTTTGAGTAAGATTAGCACAAAAATCAAGGAAGATTACAGTCATAAATTTCTGAATATTTTTATCAACAAGCAAGAAGCATTATTGGTATGTGAAGAACATGCTTGCCCAAGTTTTACTGTGTTCTCCGGGCATCCCACTAGAGAGTAAATCCTCTCCAACCTCTTCTCATTCTACTCATACCTCTTCTTCGAAGGGCCCTTCTCTTGCTCCTGAGCCCCCAAAGCACCAAGACCCACAACAAGGAAAGGCTCCCTAGGAAGCTTAGGTTATGGTTGAATTGGGAATACTAGTGTCTACAAAAGGAAGCATATTGAGGGCCAAGACGTGGAAGGCTCTTCTTCATTATGCAAGCTCATCGTTCTACCTACCAAGGAACACAAGGACAACTCCTACAATACATAAACCTATTGCTATCCAATTATCGAGGGAAAACCGAAGGATGCAACCTCTAGTCGCCCTCTCAAGTTATCTTCGGTTCGCATAGTTTCTTCTTTTATATTTTTGGTTTTCATTAATAGCCATTTGGTAGACAACTTAGTTAGAATTTTGTTTACAGTAGCTTTTAGGCAATCCATTTTCAAGTATCATTTTGGCCACTATATGCCTGATTTCCCACTTATGGGAAGGCTTTTAAACACAGTTTTTGAGCACCCGGTTTCCCTTGCAGGGACAGGCTTGATGTTGATAATATATTCATATTTTGGACTTGAATGGAGGCTTGCTTCTCTTCAACCACCCTTATACTTTGAAGCTCTCTTGATTGTATTTTTAACTATATAATAATAGATTAAAACTCTAAAACTTAGAAAAAAAAATGGAATACATTTCCGTCGTAAGACAAAATAAAAAGAAATGAGCATTTCATTTTTTTGTCATTATAACATTACAAAGAATATGAACATTGCAATCTCTCTTACCTACTAAATTAAAAAAAAAAAAAAAATCATATATATATATATAATCTGATTTTTTTTAAAGTTAAATATGGTAAAGTGGAATCTCATTTTATATCCATATATAAATGCTTATTTAACTTTAAAAAAATCAGATAATAGTCCAATTTTACAAATTCAAATCAAAATATGGTAAAGAGAAACCTCATTTTATATTCTTAGAAAAATGGATTATATGGTTGAGATGAAGTGGAATCTCATTTTATATTCTTAGTCAAATGTTTGAAAGCAAAAGATAATATGGTTTACTTTGAGATATGCATTTAGATTCTTAAAATCATCTTTGGACCACTCTCCAATTATGTCGTAACCACCCTTATACCTCGAGAGGGGTGGAAGGAGTTGTCGCATTCGTATTATCAAAACCTTAGAATTGTGTTGTATTATTGAATGCAAGTGAAAGTGATAAAGGAGAGGTGATGGAAATAGGGGTCCTCATAAGATATAACCATCTTCACCACGTTATGACACTTAGTTGTTCAATTAAAGCATTCCTTGTCAATGACGTTCTTGTCTTAAGGAACATCATAATTTAACCGGTGATTGTCGTTAGTGAACCCTAACGTCAACGAAACCTACTCTCCCACCATCATTAATTAACACATTGTCTATCCAAATGATTACTATATAAGGTTTAATTTTAGGAGAATCTAGAACCTCATACATGACGACAACGTTGACATTAAGAGAATCATAGTGTGTGGGGGGTAAAGGGAGGTCCCATGGTCATTAGCTAAATGGTGATTGGAGAAGATTATCCTCAATGCTG
The DNA here is from genome assembly GCA_009831015.1 of Picea engelmannii. Classification (NCBI taxonomy): domain Eukaryota; kingdom Viridiplantae; phylum Streptophyta; class Pinopsida; order Pinales; family Pinaceae; genus Picea; species Picea engelmannii. Next base: position 1,545,532 of record ML781212.1, on the reverse strand, counting down.
ATTGCAGAACATTCCTAAATAAAACAATCCTTTCACCATTAATTAACATTTTTCTAGGCCAAATGAGTATTATAGAAAGTTCAATTTTATTGAGGGTTGGAATGTTATGCCCACATATAAATGAAGACAACATTGACACTAAGGCAGTCCTACGAAGATGGGAATCACAACTAACTTCAATGGATTTTTTCCGCATTAATCATATTCTTTGATGTGGCACACATCACCTGGAACTTACGTGGAATAATAGGTAAAGTAGAATGCATTTTAATGATATTATTTTGATGTGGCACACATCAAATTACGTGGAATAATAGGTAAAGTAGAATACATCACAATACTTGGCTTCAAACTAGATGTGGAACACATTAATAAAAAAAGTGGTTTATTGTGACAAGATATCATCATATATGAGATTTGAATTTTTTTTTCAACAAGTTAATGTCAAATGTAGTTGGAAATGTTGGTGCTTGCTCATTGGTTTGTTGCTGGTTGGGGTCCTGCATCGACAGTTGTAGATTTTTTTGCACTTTGCAGGGTTCAAGTCCTGCACCCGCAATTGGACTTACGATTTGTATTCGTTGTTTACTGTTTACAATTTGCAAGTAATAATGTTTAAGTATTTATTCATCATTCTTATCCTGCAGACTTTCCATAGAGGTTGGCATATCTTTTTCTCATGCTCTTAAATTTTCCTTCAATTTTTCCCCCAGGCTCTGCACCATGTGCATGCCAATGTTGTCTGCACAACTTTGGTTGTCATTTTTTCTAGCATTACAAATCTCGATCCTTTGTCATATGTGACGTAGTGGAAATCTAACACCTCAATTGAATAAGGAAATTCTTTATCCTTCGCACCTTGCCATCAATGATATTCCCAGCTTGCCCGGGAATGAGTACCTATCTATCCCGTACATGAATCGAACCCATGTCTTTCACATGAAAAAGACAATGCCAAGCTTGTTGCCTTTGCAAAATGTTCTTGTAGAAGAAAACCGCAGGTAGGTGTAGAAGGGCTAAGTATGACACAATGATAACGAAACTGCAACAAAATTGCACACCATTGTCGGGCATTGTCCATATTTGTCGATGACATATTTCAATAAGTTATAAAGAAAAAAGTTCCAGGACCTGTAATGAAAATCCTGGGTAGTTCTAGGACCTGTTATTGCACTTTGCAAGGTTGAAATCATGCACTCGCAATTGGACCTGTGATTCTATCGTTCATCATTGACGAGTAAGTTCCAATACCATAGTTTCACTCATATTCATTATTTATTGTTTACTATTTGCAGTTTGCAAATAAGAATGTTTAGATATTTATTCATCACTCCTATGTTGCAGAATTTCCATAGAGGTTGGCATATCTTTCCCTCATGCTCTTAAATTTTTCTCCAAACTCTGAACCATATGCATGCCAATGTTGTGTGCACAACTACCACTGTAATTTTTTCTAGCATTACAAATCTCGGTCCTTTACCTTATGTGACGAAGTGGAGATCTAATGCCTCAATTGAATAAGAAAATTCTTTAGCCTTCCTACCATGCCCTCGATGATATTCCCACCTTGTTCGAGAATGAGTACCTACATGCCTTTTCAAAATGTTCTTGTATAAGAAAAAGATGTTGAGATGGTGCTAGCAAGAGTAATTTTTCGTGAATTGAAAATTGCAATATTCAATCTCTATGTCACTCCGCGTGCAACATTGCCAACATAGTGAATATTTTTTCAAATGCATTACACCATTTACATCTTAACGAAACCATTATCATTCTAGGAGACTTCAATGTTGACATGCTACAAAGTAGTGTCATAACAAAAGAATTGGAAAACTACATGTGCAATTACAATCTCCAGTTTCTTTTGGTTAAGATAAAGCATGTACAAAATGGACTTATTGACCATGTATGGTCAAATGTGCCCATTTCACAATACACCCTCTTTATCTTATACACATACTGGTCTAACCACGATACAATTTGTCTTGTACTTGAATTATGAAATATACATCAAACATATTACAAAATCATATTTCCATGTCTCAAGGTATATCTAGATACTTTCTAGCACAAAACCAAGTCATTCAACTATGATCATCCAACTTCTTAATATTTTCTGGCTTACAAAGGTGCATGCTTCTACCCTTATTTAATATTCCATTGTTTTGTATTTCATTTATTGTCTATATATTTATTCTACTACTTTGCACCTAATTTATTATATGTAGATACTAAATATCTTCCTACATAATAACTTATCTTCATGTAAATTGTATTTTATGTACTGCTACATTGAAATAAATAGAACTGTATTTATTTTTTTACATGTCTTTCTACATACCAACTTACCTTCATGTCCATTGTATTTTTTGCATTGCTACATTGAAATAAACATACTAGTTGGACAAGAGGATGAAATCTTATATGCCACAATAGAGAAAGTTGAAGTACAATCTTCGAAAAGGTATACCAATAGTGATAGTAAATCAAACACACAAAACGAGTAGGTGGATAAAAGATTGGACTAGAAAACGATGATTTGACAACAATGGGCCTTTCATGAGACTTCCTGCTTCTGGAAATTTCCCTCCCATTTTCTATTTTCCCACTCTCTTTTATCCTTTTTTTTCCCTCTTCTATACTTAACTGAATTCCCCTTTCTTTCCCCCCTCTACTTTCCCTTTCTGGTTACTTTACTTAGTCGTTTTTCTGAAAATGTCTAGGTGCGCGGGTTGGCAGACTCACGGGTTCACATTTCTACTCATGCTTCTATATCACGAGTCCGACCGATTGCTTCCTCATTCCATACTTAGCCATTTTTTCGATCGTGGGTTCTTGGGTTGGCGGGCTCAAAATTGTGCTTCTATTGTTTTGTGTCCTGCAAACAACACCCTGAGTTCCGCGATATACAAATTGGCAACCGGACTCCCGGGCCGGCTAGCTCAAGATTGTTCTTCTATTGTTCCGTGACCTACAAACAACACCCAGAGTTCAGCGATATACAGATTGACCACCAGACTCCCCCATCATGCCATGTTTTGTGTTACACATTTTTTCACTCAAAATTTTCGAGACATACAATTTGACCATCGGGTCCTCACATCTCCTGAGTATCCCTTGACACCATATTTCATACTCCATCCCCTTCGAGCCTGTATGTGACATCCAAAACAATTATGAAAAATATACAATGCATATGCTTATTTAGTCGTTCTGATGTTCATGTACACATGCTTGCATTAGAAAATGTTGGACAAGTGACATGGAAATGAGTAGTCAATCATCGCAAACATCAACAGAACGACGAGGCCAAAGGTAAAGATTCATACATTATGCCCTTGCTATGTTTACCAAACAAATATACTGAGTTATTTATCCATCTATGCCATGATAAATATGTTGATCTCATCTACAACACATGATTTTCAGTTCACAAGAAGTATCAATGAGCGCAAGTGAAACGCCCAACATAGTGCAAGCTTCACGAACTAAGAGGTATGGTTACAAAACTCTAACATGCATACTTCATCCAAATTGTGCATCTACTTGTACATTTATGCCAAAAAAAAACAAAAACAAAAAAATGATATAAACTGCGATTCACATTACTTTTTATGTTCAAAAAATGTCACCGGGTCTAAAATTATAACACCCAATATACTATCAATAGAAGGCTTGAACAACCGCTGAATTGGACAAGTCTTCGTCGGGGACATAATGGTCGTGTATAGCACCTACTTAGACAAGGCAAACAAAACTAGATGCATTAGGTGTGCCGACATGATAGACAACGAAGCCATGATGACAGTCACACTGACTATACCTACACAACTTGTCCAGAAACATGTAAAAACTATATTGCCAGGTAATGGGATATTCATTACAAATTTTAATATATTACCGAAAACAGTATATGACCGTGGTGATTGTGATCAGATTATATCGCTCAATGAAACAAGAATTGTGGAAAAATTTCCCACTGTTTGTTCAGAATATCATTTCGTATCGAACACAACAATCAACCAACTTGCACAGAGCAACGACATTTACCCAATCAAAACTATTGGTGCAGTTGTCACACTCGCAAGAAAAATCGGCTCGCAACACATTCTCCATATAAAATATGGAGAGTCAAACAATGACAAGAAAATGGTACCGTTAACCATATCTAGTTTTTTCCTTTACTTTCACATTCTCATATATCTCAGTTATGTTACACAACTATTACACTGCTCCATGTTACAACTACAATTGTTCGACACCTATTCAAATTTATTTTCCTCAATGTTTCATAAAGGGAAATTTCCACTTATTCTCTTAAAAAATATAACAAAGAAAAGAGATGTTAAATAAAGGATCTTTCGCACAACCCAAGCAACATTTGTAACAGAATTGTGAAAAGACATAGTACAATATCCCAAGAAACTAACTAACTCGACAACTGTTGTACATATACATCTACAATTCCATCCACACTTTGCACATAAAAATTGCCTTAAACAATTTTGTGCAACTTTTTTGTTGTGCATTTGTATATTATATTGTTCAATATATTAACTAGTATGCTCACGTGCACAGGTTGAGGGTATTTTGGTTGCAACAAATGTGTACTCGACCCCCTTTGAGCTTTTATGTGTCAAATGCAACTCTCCTGCTTCTGCCTCTTCTTTCATAAATGATGGCACAATTGACTGCCTACGATGTAGTAAAAAATTCTCTTACATATATATACATTGTCTCAATGTTGCCATCTGAGCCCTTAGCAACACAATTGTACATTGTACAATTAGACAACCTGTATTACAAGATGTGCTTCCTGGGTTGGCAGAATTTCCAAATGAAGTATACCTACAGAAAAAGGCAAACAATGTCTACATGTTACACGACTTTCGCTTCCATAGAAAATTTACATTAAATGAGGACAATTCCATACTGCATATCGACTGAACCAATAAATAAATAAATTATATCATGCATTGACAAGAAACGAAACTATCTCATCTGTGTATGTCCATGCTACCCAATCAAGATATGAATATATTTTTGCAGTGCCATGACAAAGTGAACTAGAAGCGCATAAGATTGTTCAGTCCAAGAATGAGAAGCGTGAGGAGAGACCTCATACAAAGTATCCAACTGTGAAAAAATCAGGTCCATCCTTTGAGCCGTCAAAATGGCTTTCTCTTTTGAATGGAACCATCAGGCATTTTCAATAATATTGCAAGTTTGACATTGTTCAAACTCCATTAAGTTAAATGCTGACACTCTTTTCCAGAACTAGTAATGTTAGAACATTGTCAGGTTAACGTGATCTTGGTTCATAGTACTATCAGAAGCAAATGTTCAGAGTGATCTTGGTTCATATTAATATAGTAATCGAAAAATTTATTGGTGCCCATTTGGGGATTTGGTTATAGATGGGGTACAATGCCCAATCTCCGCTGATTTTTTCCTGTCTTGTGTTTGACAAACTTTTGTTCATGTGCTTTAGTACTGTAGTTCAAGGTTCTCATGGGCCCGGTTTTTGAATTATGGCTGGATGATAGATTCAGGATCTTAACGGTTTTTCTATGATCTTAAAGAATATACAAGACCTACGTTTCCTTTTAATGTAATCTCTGTGAAGCAAATGTAATATGTAGTTCATTTTAGCACTTTTACTTGATTGATGAAATTACCAAAATTCTTCTTCTGAAATATTTTGATATAAAAGGATATATGCTAGGTGAATTTCAATGGAACTATGATATCAACCACATAAAATTAAAATTAAAATATATCGTTGTTATACTTACGGTCAAGTTGACAGTACAATAATTTTACTTGAACAACCCTCCATTGATTTTTTTTGTAGATTTTCGATGCTTATCTTGTGCAAACACATCCTGGAAAGTATAACTATGACTCAGTTTCTCTATTCCTTGATTGAAGAGCCTGTTCACATGTCTAATGCACTTCATAGTTACTATTAATACCATCAATGGGGATTTGTTAAGACCAATTCCTGCTTCCAAAAATTGCCCTCCCCTTTCTTTTTCCCCTCTATTTTCCCTTTATGGTTACTTAGTCATTTTTCGAAAAATGTCTAAGTGCGCAGGTTGGCGGATTCACACGTTCACATTTCCACTGATGCTTTTATATCATGAGTCCGACCGACCTCTTCCCCATTCCATACGCAACAACTTTTTCGATCGTAGGTTCCCGACTAGGCAGGCTCATGATTGTGCTCCCATTGTTCTTCCCCCTGCAAACAACACCCAGAATTCCCCGATATACAAATTGACAACCAAATTCCCCTTTATTTTTCTCCTATACTTTCCATTTCTGGTTACTTTGTCGTTTTTCCGAATATGTATCATGATTTTATATCACGAGTGTTGACACTCAGAACTGAAATGGGTTGCAGCAAATCAATCTCGAGGCAACCTCGAACCACTTTGGATTGGGAGCTGCCCCTTCCAACCCGAGAGGGATCTCTCGAACAATGTCACAATAGGAATTTAAGTAGCGTGAAAAATGTGGGCAGATTTATGGGTAAAAGATGGCCTTGGATTTGTGGGGTTTGAGGGTTAAACCAGGGAAAAGGTCCATTGGGCATGGAGTCAAATAAAAACCGAAGAAAAGAGATAATAGCAGAGATTAAATAACTTGCAGAAAGTGAGGCAAAGTAGGTCTATCTTTCAGCGCTTTGATAAATCATGATGCGGTAGGGGAAAGAAAAAGAAAGGATGACGTAGCAAAGGATACATGTAGAGTTCTGAAAATGTAGATTGGTCTTACACAGCTGATAGCTGGTGCAGAGGAAAGGCAATAAACAAATACAGAAAACCCAAATCCTTTCGTTACAGTAGTGGTCGTACTAAAGTGTAACGAAGCCCATCAGTTAGAGGAAAATAAAATGTAATGCAGTCGTAATGGATTAAGGAAGACATAAGGCTATGGTAAAACATTTCAGCTGCGAGTAAGGAAACACATAAATGAAATCCAAACAAATTTAACACAGCAGAAAAGAAGAAGAACATGCTGAAAGAAATCGACTGTGATGAATCTCACAGTCGCAAGCAAAAATCATTTTTATTACTCTAGTCTGGTTTACAAAACTCAGTCATTACAATGGAAATCTCTTCGAAATAAATTTTTTCAGTGTTGCGCTTATGCGCCCCCCCCCCCCTTG
>ML781212.1:1507488-1521309 GCA_009831015.1 Picea engelmannii | reverse complement strand
AATAAATGTAAGAGGACTTCTTAGAAGGTTCTACTTCTAGAAGATTCCTCCTCTAGAATGTTCTTAGGTGATGGTAGCACTATATAAATGGGTTCAAGCAATGTAATGAGATATGAAGAGAAATATTGTATTGTGGAGCGGTAGCTCATTAGAAGGAAGCCCCCTCAAAGAGGCAAGTGAACAGGAGAGGATCCCTTCCATAATAGGATCCATTGTATGGTGTTTCCCTACCTCAAGGGTTTGGTAATAATAAAAGAGATTTTGCATATTGTTCTTGTATATATGTTGTGGTTCTTTTGTATTCGGTCTCAGGTTCTTAACATATATGTTGAAAGTCTAAGAGGGTTCGACCCTAATGGGATTTTTGTAGAAAATTTACTAGTAGTTGGCTTCAACAATTCTTCTATCCATACACTCCTTAACGAAGATAGAGACAATGATGAAAACACTCCCGCTCCTGACGCTGACGACCTAGAGACATTGCAAAGCACCAATGAATTGTACAAACAACAGGGAAAAGGCCCCGATGAAAAGAGTGTTCAATCCCCAATTGCCACTCCCAAGAGTACGACATCCTGGACCATCGCTCCAACGGCCCACCCCAGTAAGAAAGAAACACACAATTATTCAAACAGAGGAGGAGATAATAACCCTCCTTGGGGTAAAATTGATAGTTCTCACCAGCTTCCCATGAGGAAGAAGAGAAAAAATGTTGTGGAACAAGAGGAAGAGCCTGGAATTGAAATTGAATACATGGAACTTGAAATTGATCTGGATAACGTATTCTGCAACGTTGATCAGCACATGGACATGATCCACCATAATCCCCTAATGGAAATAATTGAGACCGATATTTTTGATGAAGATGAATCCTTCGTATTCCAGAGCGTTGTTTTTTACAACGAATCTAAAAATTTAACTATTGAAAAGAGAGATATAAGAAATAAGAAAGGGAAATCTCGTTCAAAGATTAACCTTAGGAACATGCAGCCATCCCAAATCTCTTGACTTCACTGAGAAATCGAAGATTCTCTTGATGATTCTGTTGGAGGCATTGAGGCGGAGAATGCCAGACTGAAGGACCGAATCAAGGAATTGGAGGAAGCTTTGATTCCTATCACATTGATTTCCCATCCTTTAGGAATAACCATTCTTACCACCCCTGCAGTCAAGTTAAAAGGATCCTCCAGCCTCCTCACATCATGTAGAGGCTATGTGGAGAAGAATACCAAGAAAAGAATGGACCTAACTACTCAAGCTTGGGAAACAACAAAATGTATAGCTTCCTTTGGAATGAGGGCACATGCCTTGCGAGAACATTTGTAGGCAAATTTAAAAAATGAAGAAGGTTTCTATCTAGACACGGTCCTCCCTTTTGGCATCAATGTCACCAACATGACAGAAATGAGAAGAAGAGAAGAATATCTCCCCTCCCCAAACTAGATCAAACAATTAAATTCATGTTGAAAAGAGAAAGTTAAGAACCTACATCTCATTGTCCTATCATGTGAACAAGCCATATCAAAGAAAGAAGAATTATGTAGAAAGCTGACCGAAATAGAATTAGCCAGAAGTACCAATGAGGTCCAATACTCCAACTTAATCGTCAACTCCTTGTCCTTAACCAAGAAATCCTTTGATGAACAAGTTGATATTTTTAAGGGGTTGTCCTTAACCAACTCCTTGTCCCCCTCCAATCACACCTCATGTGAATTAAATCCTCACACAATTCGGGGTCAAGGCCATTCAATTCCCTGGCTCTTCGACCTTTGCTCAGGTTTACTATCTGTACAATGGAAATCATGTCGATTATGTATTGGATATGGGCTCCTCTGGCGAATGGAAACAATCATTATCGCTTTGGAATTTTTTGGTGGTGGATTTACTCTGTCTGGACTCGCTATTGCACTCATATTCGACATCTCTGTGAAGTTAATTCCTCTAGGTGGCTTACGTCTCCATGCTCCGTGTTCTATTATTTTACTGTGTTAAGACCAAACTGGGGCAACTTTACTCTCCCTACAAGATTGCGTATTCAAGAGAGAACCTTTGGTCGTTCACCTCCCAAAGCGACTATACCCAGAAGATTGTGTGCTACTCCCTAGTGTGGAAGAGGTGGTCGTGGTCGCTCTGGTCATTCTGGCCTTAGAGGCATGACGACAGAAGGTTATGATAGCTTAGTTACCATGCATCTGAGGGACATGTTGGATGACTGGGAAGAAGAAATCATAGTACAACAGTCAGTTGGACAAGGGGCTCGAACTCGCAAAAAGCATTATTGGTCTGTGAAGAACATGCTTGCCCAAGTTTTACTGTGTTCTCCAAGCATCCCACTGGAGAGTAAATCCTCTCCAACCTCTTCTCCTTCTACTCGTACCTCTTCTTCGGAGGGCCCTTCTCTTTCTCCTAAGCCCCCAAAGCACCAAGACCCACAACAAGGAAAGGCTCCCCAGGAAGCTCAAGTTATTGCTGGAATTGGGAATACTAGTGTTTACAAAAGGAAGCACATTGAGCGCCAAGACCTAGAAGGTCCTTCTTCATTCTGCAAGCTTGTCGATCTACCTACCAAGGAACACAAGGAAAACTCCTCCAGTGCAGGAACCTATTGCTATCCAATTATCGAGGAAAAGCCGGAGGATGCAACCTCTAGTCGCCCTCTCAAGTAATCTTTGGTTCGCCTAGTTTCTTCTTTTATGGTTTTGGTTTTCATTAGTAGCCATTTGGCAGACAACTTAGCTACAATTTTGTTTACAGTAACTTTAGGTGGTCCATTTTCAAGTATCATTTTGGCCACTGTATGCTTGGTTTCCCACTTATGGGAAGACTTTTAAACATAGTTTTTGAGCGCCTGGTTTCCCTTGCATGGGCAGGCTTGATGTTGATAATATATTCCTATTTTGGACTTACATTGGGGCTTGGTTCCCTTCAACCACCCTGATACTTTGAAGCTCTCTTGATTGTAATTTTAGCTATACATTAATAGGTTAAAGCTCTGAAACTTAAAAAATAAAAATAAAAATTGGAATACACTTACGTTATCTAGACAAAAAATAATAATAATAATAATCATTTCACGTTTTTTTTTATCTATATAACATTACAAAGAATATGAAAATTACAATCCCTTACATACTAAATTTACCAAAAAAAAATAAAAATCTCTCAATATAAAAACTAACTAAATTATTTATATATATATATATATATATATATATATATATATATATATAATGATCCATAATTCAAAATATGGTAAAGTGGAATCTCATTTTATATCCATAGATAAATGTTTATTAAACTTTAAAAAAATCACATAATAGTCCAACTTTACAATTTCAAATTCAAAATATGGTAAAGCGAAACCTCATTTTATATTCTTAGAGAAATGGATTATATGGTTGAGATGAAGTGGAATCTCATTTTATATTCTTACTCAAATGTTTGAAAGCAAAAGATAATATGGTTTACTTTGAGATATGCATTTAGATTCTTAAGATCATCTTTGGACCACTCTCCAAATATGTCGTAACCACCCCTATACCTCGAGAGGGGTGGAAGGATTGGACCACTCTCCAATTATGTCGTAACCACCCTTATACCTCGAGAGGGGTGGAAGGAGTGGTCGCATTCATATTATCAAAACCTTAGAATTGTGTTGTATTATTGAATGCAAGTGAAAGTGATAAAGGAGAGGTGATGGAAATAGGGGTCCTCATGGTGATGGAAATAGGGGTCCTCATAAGATATAACCATCTTCACCACGTTATGACACTTGTTGAATTAAAACATTCCTTATCAATGACGTTCCTTATTAGTTGTTCAATTAAAACATTCCTTAGTTGCTCAACACACATTTCTTATCAATGTGTGTTGATCGTTTTAACTAACATTTTTTTTAAAATATATAATTTAGGTTGTTTTTTAACCTAAGTTTTAAGTTTGGCCTCTTTTCGAGACACAGGGGATGATAGCTTAGGTTATTTTTTTATTTAAAGCTCATATTTGTGATTTTTACACAACGAAGTAATGCTAGAGATGAATCTAGCATTACTTTGTAACATTAAATATTTGGTGCAATACTTCATATGAGGTCATATATTAGCCCATGTTTATTGAATCCATTTAACTTACACGTAGAACATTGTTGCATGAAAAAACACACAGAGGTACATAGGTGTCCATGAGACAAGGATAGTCGGCCCTCCATTTCCTCCTCCCTTTCCCGTTGTGTTTTCCTTCCTCCTCGCTTCTAGCTTTGTTTTCCCTTCTGTGTTTTCCCCTTCTACCCAACATTCTAGCTTTGTTTTCTCCTTATGCTCGGCATTCAAACTCTTGTCCCCTGCGTTCCCTTCTGCTCCAGCCAAGGTACTTGTTTTTTGTTGCAACAAGATTAACCAAACTAAAGGTAGACATTGTTATCACAGCTCCCCATGAGACATCAATGTTATATCCAACAACTTGACGAAATTTATATTCTTTCACAATAGTGACATATTGTGCAATACTTGATGTCCTTGCACCGCCTTACTCGGACAAATCTGGCAGGAATTGCACATATTATCGTGATTATCCATATGTAGAAAAAACATATTACCTTTTAATGTTGCTTTCTAGTTTGACAACCCAAGATATTTCCACATTTAATATTCTTGATTGATAGATCTACATTTGCAGTATCAAATAATAGGTAGTTTTCACACTATTTAATGTGCAAATTTAAAAGGATATGCATGTGAACTTTCATATGTTGGTCTTTTGGCTTTTCCATTTATGTAAATGACTTCTTGAAACCCTTTTTGTTGAATTATGGGAGTTTTATGAAAATGATTTATTAATCAAATTTCCTTTTTATTTTTCCTTTTACAGAAAAGCCTTTTATATTTCTTTATTTTTACAAAGATAACTTCAACTTCTCTTTGACACTTGCAGAAAAAATATAAATTGTAATTAATTTAGGATTTTATAAATGGAAGACATCTATTTTTCAACTTTATCAATAAGGACTCTTCAGGTATCTCTCTCTATTTTTAAAATATGGTTTAGTAATGATAACTGTATCTCTCTTCGTCTTAAAAATAAATAACCATCACATTTTCATGCACACATGCAATGCATTTAATGGGCATATCATATATAACACCACTCCAACACTACATTCACTAAATACATATTTGAATGATTAAGAGCTGTATTTATTTGGCGGGGGGAGGGGTGGATTTTTTGCACAAGGAGATTTCTACGGTCCTAGGGTTTACTCTCTACCAAACCCAAGGTCTTTCTCTTATCTGAAGGGTTGAAGAGGTTGTGTCAAGGTTCTGGCATCTGACTTCCATAAGTTATGAAGCTTTCCTATGCGAGTTTTCTTTCTTTCCAATACCCTTTTCGAGTATTACCTGCCATATCTCTTCTATCAATGGATATCCATAGATCCAACTCATAATGGAGAAGGAACAACTGCATTACAGACACAACCCTTGTTAGATCCATGTGTTTCAACCTCATTTTGGCTTTTATGGTAGACCATTTTCACTCGTGTCTCGAGCTAGTCCGAAAGATCTAGCTAGGCCACTTGGGCTTATACTGGAAGCTTTAGTTGATCCTTGGCATTGTCCTCCTTGAGCGACAACAAGTGAATTGGAGGGATTGGATCCCAAAAAACCTAAGTCCGGAAACTTCTGTAATGGAATTAACACAACCTATAACCTCTCTTTCTCCATACCTAATTCTCTGGTTCCCCCATCAGCTTCGTTGAAACAAAGAAGAGGGTAGTGGCGATTTCTAATGAGGTGCCACATCAAGGATCCTATTTTGTGAGGAAGGGAAGATGCATTAGGGTAAGGCAAAAGAAAGTTTAAATGGTGATTGGGAAATATGTTAAGCTCGAAGACGTCCCAAGGGTTCTTGGTAAGGCACTAATGGGAAATTAATCCACGTGGATACTCTTAAACAATGGTTGGAGCTTAATTGGTTGCCAATTTTAGGGCATCTATTAGTATTTCATGTTTTGGTGCATGGGTGTATGTGTTTTGTGTTCTCTTTAGAGGAAGACTACATAAAAATCATGGGCCAATGTTGGAGCTGGGGGCCTTCTGGTTTAGTTCTTCAAAATTGGGATGCGGATTTTGACTCAGCTAGGGCTCTGATCATTGTTCAACGAGTGTGGGATATCCTTCCCAATATTCCATTGGTGTTCTAGAATGAATCTTTCTTGGTTGTTATTAGAAACATAATTGGGTGCTTTGTTAGTATGGAGTCGAATTGGGCCTCCAAGGTAGACCATCATTGGGATTGGATCCAATTTGAAGTCAATCTACAAGATGGATTGTTGGGGGAAATATATTTGGTTCTAGGGGAAAGATCATGCTGGCAAAAAATTGACTACTAGAGGATACCCTTTTGTTGTTTCACCTGTTATGAAGCCAACCACCTTCAAGCCCAGTGCATCATGTTATCCCTATGGTATCCAGAAAGAAATGCATGAGTAAAAAAGTTTAAAGTCTTGAGGTTCAATACCGAGTAGTCTAAGGGAATGGGAGCTGTGAAAAAAAAGGTTTTTCTCATTTAGATTAGGGAGAAGATGGCGAGGATGAGGGGAGGACTCGGTCTTGTCACCTGCACAGATCCTGGTAAGATTTTACCTATTTATGTTTCTAAATGTGCTACTCATTCTTTGGAAGTATTGGGGGAAATAACTATTTTCGAAGGTATAAGATGCAAGGGTAGTGGTAGTTTCCTCTCCAAACATTATTCTCCAACTCAACATTCCAAATCAGGTAGCCATGACGATAAAGCTTCTTCTCCATTCTCTTATAAGGCAACCTGGCCATGTGGTGAGCCCAGTTCTTACTAAGGAAGCATCTGATGCAGATCTCACTCACAAACCCCTACCCTCTAAAAGAAACCCTCCCCCCAGAAAGGGATATTATCTTAGACCTCAAGTGACATTAGAGGAAGACTCCTCTTCTCAAGAGGGATTATCCCTTGATCTTCTCTAATCTAATTTAGTTGGAAGGAAATATCATCTGCAGAATGCATAGAAGAAGGTGGTTTAGGATATCAAAAATGGGGGACAAGTAACCATAACTAGGGCCCTTGGAGAAGGGGAAGCCCTTAAAAATCCCTCCCTCATGATAGTTACATCCTTCAATGCTAGAGGGGTAGGGGATGCCTGTAAATAGTTATCCCTCAAAAGGATTATTCAAAGCCACAAGACGAACATTATTTTAGTTCAGGAGACAATGGTGGATGGAATTAGAGCCAGAGCCTCTTTTGAGCCTTAGCTTAAAAATTGGTCTTTTTGTGTTGTGGATGCTAAGGGCCAGTCAGGTGGTTTGATTTCTCGGTGGATTATGGATTTCAAATCCCTTTCTTCATCTTCCTTAAATTTATCAATCTTAGTTCATTTGGAAGTTAAAGAGTTGGGTCTCACTTTGATTGTGATACATATTCACAATCCCTATGTAGAGAGAATTCCTTTTTGGGAAAGTCTACCAGAGGTATGTTCCTTGGGAGATCCTCATATTCTAATTGGAGGGGACCTAAATCTAAATTTATCCTCAAGAGAAGTGTGGGGGTAAAAACCTATACATGACCCTCAAAGTGGTTTCTTCTCTATGTTTTTTGAAAAGCATCATCTGGTAGACATCGAACCAGTAAAGTTAATGACGACTTGGAGGAATTTTCGAGTCAATGAGGATTTAATATATAAAAGGCTTGATTTATTCTTGGTGTCTGAAGTGACAGTGGATAACCCTTTCCTAAGGAAGTCTTGGGTGTCAACTAGAGGACTATTAGATTATCTTTTGGTTTTGTTCAAAATAGATTTTGAATAGGATAGGTGTCCTTCTCCTTTAAATTTTAGTCATTTCTGGTTATTAGGAGAGGATTATAGGAAGTTAGTAGAGGACTCTTGGGAGCACCTAATTTCCCCTTCTTCCTCTTCTATCATTTTCCAATTTTTTGAAAACACATCCAGGGTCAAAGCTACCATGAAAAAATGGATTGCTTCTTTTAATAAGAAATCCCAAACCTTGCTTAAGGAATCCAAGCTCAAGATTAAGAAGTGGTATGAAGACAATGTTTCTATCCTTCTCAATTGTGAGCTCTAGAATCCACTTGTTAGGCCCTGCTGGAGAAGGAAGAGGTATCATGGTGGTTGAAGATTCTAGCCCTTTAGATTAAAGAAGGAGATAATAATACTAAATTTTTTCACCAGTTTACAAACTATCAGAAAAATTTGAATACTGTTTAGGAAATAATTTTTTTTGAAGGAACTTTAGTGCACTCATTCAAGGACAAGGATGATGAAGGGGTCCATAATTTTGAATATGTTGGCACAATTACTTATACTGAGAGGGGGGGTTAATTAGTATAGGACTATTTTTTGCTTTTCTTATAATCCTTATTAATTTATTACTTCATCAATGATAAGAAGTTAATGAGAAATATGCATACAATCATATAATCCATTGTACATAGGGATTTAACGTGGAAACAAAAATGGGAGCAAAACACAAAAAAATTCTTTATAAATCTAATAGACACCAACCTATTGTTACAATGCTAGCATGAATTAACTTGTAGGGAACACCAATCTCCTCTCCTGAGCACCAAATATGAAATAGTGTTTGTAGACACCATCCTGCAAGAGACGCCAATCCCCTTGAATGAGAACCAAATTTGTTCTCCCTGTATGCACCAACCTACAAATGTTGAATTCGTAGGCATCCACCTGTAGGAGACACCAATCCCATTAGCTAAGCACCAACTCAACACTGCATAGATATGTTTCTCAATCTATGCTATCATAATTCTTGATCTTCTTCATTCCAAAAGTTCCTTTGTCCTTGCACCACCCAACCACCCTTAGACGATATTCCTTTCATTCTTCAACATCCTCGGATCTCCGAGCCTCAGAGTTTCTCTTCCACAATCATTACTTCCACTTTCTCTACAAACAATCAAGACACTCATGACATCATAATTTATATCATGTCCAGGTACTCAAGAGTTTTTCAACATACAAATGTATGTCCATGGAGTCGGCTCCAGATAGCCTCAAAACCAAGCTATCAATAATCCTTTGAAACCATCACCAACCCCTTTGGTTTGATGCACGATCTACATACATACCATATTATAAACTTTGGTGCACAGTCACCGTTGGATCTCTCCTTGCTTTGATATCGACCATTGATCCTCTTCAACATACCGAGATCACGTGTAACCACACTACACAACCACCGTCCAATTTGGACCTCTGTTCAATCAAAACCTTCGATTTACTTACTAGTCACCGAAATACATGACATAGCCTTGACACAGAGCAGTCATCTGATATGTACCTTGATCAGATCTCAACCGTTGATATTATTCCTTGTCCACCAAACACTCCATGCCAACATAATGCAGAACAACCATCCGATCAGTTCTCTTGGATTGATCTCGACCGTTGATTTGTTTGTTATCCACAAAACACACCATGCAATCACAATGCACAACAACAATCTGATATTCCCTTGATTAGATCTCAATTGTCGATCTATTATTTTTATCATATCGGGACCATTGTGTCTTTAGCTTACAACCACCATCTGATCAGATCTCTCGAATTGATCTTGATCATCGATATGTCTCGATGGATTCACCGTGGATCTAGGACATATCTCTTCTTCACTTCAAACTTCCACGATCTCGAAATTACACCCTCAAGTTCTGTAACACTCATTTTGCACCTATACCCATGTGCATTTCCAATCCTTTCTCTGTGGGTCTAAGGAATCTATTTTCATACTTCCGCGACCTCCAAAATTCACCTTCATGTTCTGCCGCACTCACTTTGCACCCATACTTAGAAACATTTCTAAGTATTTCACCATTAGTCTATGAGACATCATGAGACGTTGTATCTCTCACCCTTAGGGTAGTCCGATCTATGACACGTGGTAACCTCTCAAGTCGTTGGATCTCTCACCTTTTGGGCTGTCTAATCCATGACACGTGGTGACCTCCTGGGTTGTTGGATCTCTTACTATTTGGGCCATCTGATCTGTGACATGTGGTGACCTCCTGGGCCGTCAGATCTCTCACCTTTTGGGTCATCCAATCTGGTCTCTGTACTTAATAGTTTTTTGAACTCTCACCATGGGTTCATGACATATTCACTCTTCTTTTATTCATGTCCTCTTCCAGTCGACTGATCCACCATACTTAGTCATTTTTCGAGGTCTCACCACATATGACTGATTCTCCATACTTAGTCATTTTTCAAAGTCTCACCGTGCTTTGTGAGACATCTCCATTCTTCACTTGTCTACTCCGTCCATTCATCCACGGGTCCATTCTTCTTTTTCATCCTGACTATCTATGCGATGTTTTATACTTAGTCAATTTTCATACACCTACCGTGGGTCTCCTATACTTGGTCAATTTTTGACCTTCTCACTACGGGTCCATGGGTGCATGCTCATTTCTTCACATACTATTGATTCTCCGTTGTTCTCACTATCTCCATGATGTCTTGTTACTTAGTAATTTTTCAAGATATCTTGTGTTGATGTGGCACTAGCGTGGAATCCCTCTGATGTGGCCCTGACATGGTTGAGTTGACCCACCAAGTACCATACCCCAATATTTGATCTTAACATTGATCTTGGGAGATGAATGGTCAATATCTAATCACTCAAAAGGTAATCCTTTACGTAAGGTTCCATATCTCTTCCACTCGCTTTCATTCAAACTAGGCGATGAATCCTTTTCATTATAAACCCTTTTGATCATGATTTCTAATGAATGTGGGATATATTGATCTCGTTATTTCTTCGGTCTTCTATAAACCATGATTAATCTGCAAAAAAACTCTTCCACAAGGTTGTCTCATCCAACCTACCCTGTTGAAAATAATTCCTGAGCTAATTCAACCCTTAGTATGCACTAATACCATGTTGATCTTTTACCACTCTACTCAACACTCGGAAGTTCACTCAAAATAAAATGACTTTATCTACTAGAAGCACAGCTAAGTAATCAACTAAACATGCAGTGGAAACATAAACAAGGAAACCAAATCAAGCATAGATAAACACCAATATTTTCATGTATAAACCCCTAGAAGAACCCCAGAGGGAAAACCAATCCAATGATGCTTTTATTAAGGTCAAATCAAGGCTCCCATAATAGGGAAAATGGTCCACTGAGAGAATTATACACTGCAGCAAAACCTAGAAACTCATGTGCTATTGTACGACCTTGTGCCAACACATTTCCCAAGGCATATGTGACTTGTCCTTCCGTGATTTGTGGACATCAACGAGTTTCCCTTCTGTGATCTGCAGATATCCACGACTTTCTCCACTGTGATATGCAGATGTGTATGGAAATATTGTACGACCATTTATGTATGATGCTCTACTTTCCACTGGTCTCTGTCCTTTGAAACCCACCTGCGACTGCTTATGATCTCTCTCATTCTTGACCTGTATGATATCTAGATGGAAGTCCTTCTCCACCTATCCAAGATATTTAATCACAATCCTTCATGATCCAACACTCTCTGCATCAATACTTGGATGAAATCTCTTCACCCAATCTGCGAGATCTCCTCACTCTAGTGTAAGCAAAATTCATTCTTTGGTCCTACACTCCTCACACTAGAAAAAGTCCTTCTTTTCTTTCTCCGATCTTGGCATCTCACCAAATGTCCCGATATTGGAATCTCACCAAAGTTCATCAACCTTGGCAACTCACCAAAGGTCCCTTGCTCTTGGCATCTCACCAAGAGTCTCTCGATATTGACATCTCAGCAAAGATCCTCACCTTGGTCTCTCACCAAGGTCCCTTGCTCTTGGCATCTCAATAAGAGTCTCTCGATCTCGACCTCTCGCAAGAGTCATGATTGTGTTGAATCCCTCAACACAAGTGTCTTCCTCCTTCTCCTAGCCTTAATTTTATAATCATGAGTTACAATCTATGTCTAATCTCCAAAGTGATCTATGGTTGAGATTACTTCTCACATCCACTTAAGATTTATATTACATGATGCATACTATGCATATTCCTTAAATAACTCAATTCACCAATAAATACAATTTTACTCTAATTAATTCCTTTTAACTGAATTAAACTCAAGACTAGAAGATTTTTTGACCACTTCCACATGCTAGACACATGCTAATATAGAAGTAATTGTGTGATTCTACCACAAACATCAACACTCTCTCTTAGTGAGGAAGTAAATTCTCCCACCTAGAGTTGGCTCTATCTTCGCTACCAAATATGCTACCATGCATGCTCTCAATTCCATGTGATTGGATGCATGGATTGTATAAATTGAAAAAGATGTATAAACTTTATTGATTTTATTGAGAAAAATGTATAAATTTTATTGATTTTTCAAGAATATAGATGAATTTAGAGTTAGAAAATAATTTTTATTGAGAAAAATATATAAATTGATTTCTCAACAATATAGATTAATTTAGAATTGGAAAATTTCCTAAAGTATATGGATTAATTTAGACTTTAGAAAATTTATTAAAGTATTCTTCCATCATGGATGTAATTTTTTGGATTGTATAGGTAGTTTGTTACAAAAAAAAATCTATTTATTAATGTAGGTGACATATTGCAAAGCAAATAAAATTTGCATATGCTTTTAAATTTAGTAAATAAAACATTAATGTAAAAGGACATTTATACACTCATGTGATTATGTGAGGTTTGAAAGTAGTTCTAGTTAGTTATAACGATATTTATAGTTATTGTTTTTTTGGATATTTATACACATTTGCTATTCTATGTGAAGTGAATTTTTGACCCTTAGTTCTCACATCTTATTGTTGCAATATTTTTCCTTCATCAATAAAAGCTATGTCTGAGCATACTTTGTCAAAGTGGTATTAGAGTTGGTTATTGGGAGATGTTGATGAAGAAGTTGAAGGAGTTTTGAAGAAACTGTGAATAGTGAAATCTTAATGTTCAGTTTCTATTTCCTTTTTTTTTGGAAAAATCTAGATTAGATTCAAGAGCACATATATATTGATCTTTATTTGTGTTGATGGATAACATTATTTTGGTTGGACCAGAGAGTTTATTTCTAAATTTTAGTCCACATAAGAATTTGGTTAGTTTCTCGAGATATACATATTTCACAAGCTTCCTAATAGTAAATTCCACCAAAATAATAAAAAAGTAAGCACTTCTTAAGTACACCCTTTGAGGCTGCCATAAAATTGCTTGAAAAGCCTCTGGAAAACTATAATTTTCATTACACAACATTAACAAGCATGTACTGAAATACATGGAAAAACATGAAACAAAAACCCATAACCCATAAATGAAGAGAAACTCAAATAAAAAATAAACATTCATTCTCTAGGTGGTACGATGTACTAAAATTAAGTTGTGTTTGCAATGCTTCTTGGAAGCTCGTCTAAACTCTTCCTGCAAACACTAACCCTCTATTCGATATTATCTTCTTTGAAATTCCATGTAATCTTACTATCTCGTTCATGAACACTCTTGCAATATTCGGTGCTTAGTAAGTAGCCTTTTACTAGGATAAAGTGTGAGATTTTGCTCAAAGTGTGTATTACCACTACTGGGTTTTCACTCCGTGAAAATATGAGCTAGCATGTATGTTCATGGGATATTAAAAAATACCCCTAATTTCACAAGATATTGATAAATACCTCCCAAAATATTTTTGTTGGAACCCCTCCCAATATATTTTTCCAATAAAAAAAATCTTACTTTTACTAAATACCCCTCATACCTCACATCCCCACATAATCTCCACTTAGTGAACCTATAACTATAAAAACA
>ML781212.1:1454431-1496379 GCA_009831015.1 Picea engelmannii | reverse complement strand
GAAGATCCTTCTAGAAGTGGAAGCTTCTATTAGGTCTTCTTACATCCACCTTATTCTATTTTATTGAAAGGCCTTATTAATATTGACCTTTATTACATCTGAATACATTGATCTACCTATGTGCGGGTTAGGACCTTAACACTACCCTTCTGTGGCTTGGATGAGTTTTTGGGAGGTTGTTTGTTAGGGACGTCTTTATCATGCTTTGGTTGTCATGGATTTGCAAATCTGAACTCCTGTTTGTTTCACTGCTTAAATTTTTGCTTGATATTAACACCATATCAATAAGAAACACCCAGTGATGAGATGTCTAGAAAATCCATTTCAGTTTGGATGTATATGTGTATATCCCCACGGTATTTCAGAACCAAATGTTTCTCAGAGTCTTTGATAACCAGCTTGGTGTGCAAGGTATGGAAGGTATTGGTGAAATATGGCACTGCTTGGCGCCTCTCTTGCCATAGTGTGGTCCATCTCATGTATTGGTCATCATAGTTACCAACATGGTAATAATGTTCCTTGAACACATCCACAAAAAAATCCCAAGTGGGCTCGACCCCATATATTCCAGACTCCTCTGTGGAACTTTTCTCCCAGTAAGTTTCCCACCAATGTTTGACATGGGGGAGAGCCTTAAGGAGTGTGAAGGTGATCTTTTCCCTGTCGGTGAAAATGTGAAAAAAGAAATAACCTTCTATCAGATTTAACCATTTTTCTAGGACATTTGCATCTATCTATCCTTCAAATATGAGAATATCAAAATTAACTTGTACGTTGAAAGGCAAGGTGCCTCCAAAGTGGTCGCTTGATGAAGACACGCTTGTTATCAACAGGCATTGAAGGATGGGGGAAAAATTATCCATCATTTCGTCCCTCTGTCATGTGAGATCTTGCTCAAGAAACAGATTAATATAATCTTTTGCTCCGTCGTTTTTCTTTTCTTCCACCATGGAGGGTTTCTTGGGCATGAGAGAGAGATTGTCCTCAAGAGAGACAAGCTCAAGACCCGACTTGCATAATAGATTCAAAGTTAAGATGAATCTACTATGATTCTCTGTGTGTGTGTGTGTGTGTGTGTGTGCGCACACACACGCACACACCATGTGTCAACTCCATGTTAAACACGAAAGGAATTACACATATCCCTCATACTCAACACCAAACCATTGAAATGTTTTAACCATAAGATTTTTTTTACTTTCAATTGCTTTAAATGTATCTCCCTCACACTAGGATGTAAAAAACAACTATCAATAAAATAATATATATATATTTTTTTTACTTTTAATTACTAACTAACTATATATATAAACAAAACATTTAGTTGAGGTGAACATTGAAATATTTTATTTATGGAAGACATTGATTTTTTTGGTATTAACAACTTTTTAGAATGCCACTTGTAACTCCATATTGAGCATGGAAGGAATTCTACATCTCCTTCATACTAGGTTGTAGAAAGCGGTTATAAGTGTAATGAAAAAATAAACAACCATCATATTTTCATGCACACATGCAATGTATTTAATGGGCATATCATATATAACACCACTCCTACACTACATTCACTAAATAAATATTTGAATCATTAAGAGTTGTATTTATTTGGTGGGGGGAGGGGTGGCTTTTTGGAACAAGGGTGTTTCTATGGTCCTAGGGTTTACTCTCTACCAAAACCAAGGTATTTCTCTTATCTGAAGGTTTGAAGAGATTGTGTCAAGGTTTTGGCATCTGACTTCAGGAAGCTATGAAGGTTTCCTATGCGGGTTTTCTTCCTTTCTAATACCCTTTTTGAGTATTACCTGCCAGATCTCTTCTATCAATGGCTATCCATAGATCCAACTCACAATGGAGAAGGAACAATTGTATTATGGACACAACCCTTGTTAGATCCATGTGTTTCGACCTCAATTTGACTTTTATGGAAGACCATTTTCACTCGTGTCTCGAGCTAGTCCGGAAGATCTGGATAGGCCACTTGGGATTATACTAGAAGCTTTAGTTGATCCTTGGCATTTTCCTCCTCGAGCGAGAACAAGTGTATTGGAGGGATCGGATCCCAAAAAACCTAAGTCTGGATACTTCTTTAATGGAATTAACACAACCTATAACCTCTCTTTCTCCATACCTAATTCTTTGGTTCCCCCATCAACTTCGTTCAAGCAAAGAAGAGGGCATAGGCAATTTCTAATGAGGTGCCACATCAAGGATCCTATTTTGTGAGGAAGAGAAGATGCATTAGGGTAAGGAAAAATAAAGTTTAAATGGTGATTGGGAAAGACGTTAAGCTCGAAGACATCCCAAGGGTTCTTGGTAAGGCACTAGTGGGAAGGTTCTGTGGGAAATTGATCCACATGGTTACTCTTAAACAATGGTTGGAGCTTAATTGGTTGTGAATTTTAGGGTATCTGTTAGTATTTCATGTTTTGGTGCATGGGTGGTTGTGTTTTGTGTTCTCTTTAGAGGAATACTACATAAAAATCATGGGCCAATGTTGGAGTTGTGGGCCTTCTGGTTTAGTTCTTCAAAATTGGGATGCATATATTGACTCAGTTAGGGATCTAATCGTCGTTCAATGGGTGTGGGATATCCTTCCCAATCTTCCATTGACATTCTGGAATGAATATGTCTTGGTTGCTATTAGAAACAAAATTGGGTTCTTTATCAGTCTGGAGTCGAATTGGGCCTCCAAGGTAGACCATCGTTGGGCTTGGATCCAAGTTGAAGTCCATCTATGAGATGGATTGTTGGGGGAATATATTTGGTTCTATGGGAAAAATCATACTGGAAAAAAAATTGACTACTAGAGGATAACCTTTTGTTGTTTCACTTGCCATGAAGCCAACCATCTTCAAGCTCAGTGCATCATGGCTATCCCTATGGTAGCCAAAAATAAATGTATGCGTAAAAAAGTTTAAAGTCTTGAGGTTCAATACCGAGTAGTCTAAGGGAATACGGGCTGTGAAAAAAAAGGTTTTTCTCATTTAGATTTAGGAGAATATGGCAAGGAGGAGGGGAGGACTCGGTCTTGTCACTTTGACCATATCCTAGTAATATTTTACCTATTTATGTTTCTAAATGTTCTCCTCATTCTTTGGAAGTGTTGGGGGAAAGAACTATTTTCTAGAAGGTAGAAGATGAAAGGGTAGTGGTAGTTTCCTCTCCAAACATTATTTTTCCAACTCGAAATTCCCAATCGGGTATCCATGACGATAAATCTTATTCTCCATTATATTATAAGAAAAATTGGACATGTGGTGAGCCTAGTTCTTACTAAGGAAGCATCTAATGCAGATCTCACTCCCAAACCCCTACCCTCTAAAATAAACCCTCCCCCGCAAAAGGGATAGTATCTTAGACCTCAAGTGAAATTAGAGGAAGACTCCTCTTCTCAAGAGGGATTATCCCTCGATCCTCTCTAGTATAATTTAGTTAGAAGGAAATATCATCTGCAGAAGGCATAGGAGAAGGTGGTTTAAGATATCAAAAAAGGGAGACATGTAACCATAACTAGGGCCCTTGGATAAGGGGAAGCCCTTAAAAATACCCCCCTCATGATAGTTCCATCCTTCAATGCTAGAGGGGTAGGGGATGTATGTAAATATTTATCCCTCAAAAGGATTATTCAAAGCCACAAGTCAGACATTATTTTAGTTCAAGAGACAATGGTGGATGGAATTAGAGCCAGAGTCGCTTTTGAGCCTTGGCTTAAAAATTGGTATTTTTGTGTTGGGGATGCTAAGGTCCAGTTGGGTGGTTTGATTTCTGGGTGGATTATGGATTTCAAATCCCTTTCTTCATCTTCCTTAAATTTATCAATCTTGGTTAATTTGGAAGTTAAAGAGTTGGGTCTCACTTTGTCTATGATAAATATTCACAATCCCTATGTAGAGAGAATTTGTTTTTGGGAAAGTCTAGAAGAGGTATGTTCCTTAGGATATCCTCATATTATAATTGGTGGGGACCTAAATCTATCCTCAAGAGAAGTGTGGGGGTAAAATTATAGATAGGACCCTCAAAGTGGTTTCTTCTCTATGTTTTTTGAAAAGCATCGCCTGGTAGACATCGAACTAGTAAAGTTAATGTCGACTTGGAGGAATTTTCGAGTCAATGAGGATGTGATCTATAAAAGGCTTGATTGCTTCTTGGTGTCTGAAGTGATAGTGGATATTCCATTCCTAAGGAATTCTCTGGTTATTGGGAGAGGATTATAGGAAGTTAGTAGAGGACTCTTGGGAGAACCTAATTTCCGCTTCTTCCTCTTCTATCATTTTCCAATTTTTTGAAAACATATCCAGTGTCAAAGATTCCATGAAAGAATGGATTGCTTATTTTAATGAGAAATCCCAAGTCTTGCTTAAGGAATCCAAGCTCAAGGTTAAGAAGTTGTATGAAGACAATGCTTCTGGAATTCTATTAGAAGATGACCTATCTCAATTGTGAGCTCTGGAATCCAATTGATAGGCCTTACTGGAGAAGGAAGAGGTATCATGGTGGTTGAAGATTCTATCCATTTAGATTAAAGAAGTAGACAATAATACTAAAAATTTTCATCAGTTTGCACACTATCAAAAAAATCTGAATACGGTATAGGAAATATTTTTTTCGAAGAAACTTCAGTGCACTCATTCAAAGACAAGGATGATGAAGGGGTTCATAATTTTGAATATGTTGGCACACTTACTTATACTGAGAGGGGGGGTTAATTAGTATAGGACTATTTTTTGTATTTCTTATAATCCTTATTAATTTATTACTTCATCAATTATAAGAAGTTAATGAGAAATGTACATACAATCATATAATCCGTTGTACATAGGGATTTAACGTAGAAAGAAAAATGGGAGAAAACCACAAAAACATTCTTTATAAATCTAATAGGCACCAACCTATTGTTACAATGCTAGCAGACACCAACTTGCAGGGGACAACAATCTCCTCTCCTAAGCACCAACTCTGAAATAATGTTTGTATACACCAGCATGCAGGAGACACCAATCCCCTTGAATGAGAACCAACTCAGTTCTCCACATAGGCACCAACCTACAACTGTTGAATTCATAGACACCCACTTGCAGGAGACACCAATCCCCTTAGTCGAGCACCAAATCAACACTTCACAAATATGTTTCTCAATCTCTGCTATCACAATTCTCGATATTCTTAGTTCCAAAATTTCCCTTGTCATTGCACCTCCCAACCACCCTTAGACGATATTCCTTTCATTCTTCAACATCCTTAGATCTTCGAGCCTCAGAGCTTCTCTTCCACAATCATTACTTCCACTTTCTCTACACAAAATCAAAATACTCATGAAATCGTAATTTATATCGTGTCTACGTACTCAAGAGTTTTTCCACATAAAAATGTATTTTCATGGATTCAGCTCTATATCTCCTAAAAACCAATCTATCAATAATCCTTCGAAACCATTACCAACCCCTTTGGTTTGATGCACGATCTACATACATACCATATCATAAAATTTGGTGCACATTCACCTTTGGATCTCTCCTTGCTTTGATCTCGAACATTGATCCTCTTCAACATATTGTGATCACATGTAACCACACTACTTAACCGTTATCCAATTTGGACCTTCATTCAATCACAACCTTCGATTTACTTACTAGTCACCGAAATACACAACATAGCTTTGACATAGAGAAGTCATATGATATGTACCTTGATCAGATCTCAACCGTTGATATTATTCCTTGTCCACCAAACATTCCATGCCACCACAATGCAATACAACCATCTGATTAGTTCTCTTGGATTGATCTCGACCGTTGATTTGTTTTCTATCCACAAAACACACCATGCAATCACAATGCACAACAATTGTCTGATCTATCCTTTATTAGGTCTCAATTGTTGATCTATTATTTTTAGCATATCACGACCATTTGGTCTTTAGATTACAAACACCATTTGAACATATCTCTTGAATTGATCTTGACCATCGATCTATCTCGATGGATTTACCATGGGTCAAGGACATATCTCTTCTTCACTTCAAACTTCCACGACCTCCAAATTACACCCTCAAGTTTCGTAACACTCATTTTGCACCTATACTTAGGTGCATTTCCAATCCTTTCTCTATGGGTCTAAGTAATCTCTTTTCATACTTCTATGACCTCCAAAATGCACCTTCATGTTATGTTGTACTCACTTTGCACCCATACTTAGAAAATTTTCTAAGTATTTCACCATGAGTCTATGAGACATCGTGAGATGTTGGATCTCTAACCCTTAGGGTAGTCCGATCTATGACATATGGAAACCTCCCGATTCATTATATCTCTCACCTTCTGGGTTGTCTAATCCATGACATGTGGCAACCTCATGGGTTTTTGGATCTCTTACTCTTTGGTCCATCAGATCCGTGACATGTGGCGACCTCCTCAGCTGTCAGATCTCTCACCTTCTGGCTCGTCCGATCTAGTCTCCATACTTAGTAGTTTTTTGAATTCTCACCATGGGTTCACGAAATTTCTTCCTTATTCTATAAATCGTGATTAATTTGCAACAAAACTCTGCCACAGGGTTGTCTCATCTAGCCTACTCTGTTGAAAATAATTCTTGAGAGGATTCAACCCTTGGTATGCACTAATACCATCTTGATATTTTACCACTCTACTCAACACCTGAAAGTTCACTCAAAACAAACGACCTTATCTACTAAAATCACAATTGAGTAATCAACTAAACATGCAATGGAAACATAAACAATGAAACTGAATCAAGCATAGATAAACACCAATATTTTCTTGTATAAACCCCGAAAATAAAGTCGGAGGGAAAACCAATCCAATGATGCTTTTATTAAGGTCAAATCAAGGCTCCCGTAACATGGAAAATGGTCCATTGAGAGAATTATACACTTTAGCCAAACCTGGAAACTCCTATGCTATTGTATGACCTTGTGTCAACACATTTCCCAATGAATCCACGACTTGTCCTTCTGTGATCCATAGACATTAGTGAATTTCCCTTCTGTGACCCACGGATATCCACATCTGTCTCCACTGTGACCTGCAGATGTATACATAAATATTGTACGACCATTTATGTACGACACTCTACTTTCCGCTAGTCTCTGTCCTTTGAAACCCACCTGCGATTGTTTCTGATCTCTCTCCTTCTTGACCTATATGATCTCTAGATGGAAGTCCTTCTCCACTTATCCAAAATATTGAATCACAATCCTTCATGATCCAACCCTCTCTTCATCAACACTTGAATGAAATATCTTCACCCAACTTGTGAGATCTCCTCACTCTAGTGTAAGAAAAAGTTCTTCTTTGCTCCTACACTCCTCACACTAGAAAAATTCCTTTTTTTCTATCTTCGATCTTGGCATCTCACCAAAGATCTTGATCTTGGAATCTCACCAAATATTATCAACCTTGGCATCTCACCAAAGGTCCCTTGCTCTTGGCATCTCACCAAGAGTCTCTCGATATTGGCATCTCACCAAATATCCTCACCTTGGTCTCTCACCAAGGTCTCGTTCTCTTGTCATCTCAACAAGAGTCTCTTGACCTTGACCTCTCGTCAAGAGTCATGATTGTTGAATCCCTCAACACAAGTGTCTTCCTCCTTCTCCTAGCCTTACTTTTATAATTGTGAGTTACAATCTGTCTCTAATATCCAAAGTGATATATGGTTGATATTACTTCTTACACCCACTTAAGATTTATATTACATGATGCATACTAAGCATGTTCCTTAAATAACTCAATTCACTAATAAATACAATTTTACTCTAATTATTTCCTTTTAACTAAATTAAACTCAAGAATAGAAGATTATTTTACCACTTCCACATGCTAGACACATGCCAATACAGAAGTACCTATCCTATTCTACCACAAACATCAACACTCCCTCTTAGCGAGGAAGTAAATTCTCCCACCTGGAGTTGGATCTATATTCGCTACCAGATATGCTACCATGCATGATCTCCAATCCACGCGATTGGATGCTCCCTCTGACATAGAAGCTATCCCTGCCATGATGGTATGACCTGTCTCTGAAGATTCACTACATCTGAACATGATCCTATAAGTCTCCTACTCTTGAGAATCCTGCATGGCCATCTTGTACCATGAATCCTTCTTGACAGACTTGGAAGGTTGATCCTTCCAACTTTCACCTGGAGGTTGACTCCCTCTGGGATACTCAAACTTCAGAGATGTGTGCTCGCTTTTCTCTACCACTAACATCAATCCAAGATCCAATATCCCCTTGGATCCATTTATAGGCTCCCATCCTGGGATAATGGTTCTCCTGAGGAATACAAATAAGAAAATAGCCAAGCCCTACAAACCTCAAGATTAGTCCTTCAATCTTGCTGGTTTACTACTATCTCCCTTTTTTCTCCTTTGCTTCGTTCCTCGAACACTGCCCCTACACAGTTAAATGAAAGTACTTCTTCATCCACTCGATCATATCTTCAGCACTTCCTTCCGGGCGAAAGGGGATGAGTAGTAAGAATATTCCCTTGACCACTGGAAGTTATGGTCATCATGCCCGAAGGTTTTTACTATATCTCCACAACATTGTTGTCGAGTTGCTGCCATAAGTTGACAAGAATGTCTTTCTGCTCTAGATGATGTTTGAAATGAAAACTTGGAAGGGATAATATAACCCTCCACAAATCTTGGTTTAATGCATATCAATGGGAGATCTCCTGGAGCCTTTCATTGATTAATGACAATCTCTACGGTTCCTGCATAATGAGTTGTTACCATTAAATATTACTAATTGCATACTTAGAAAGAAGTGCGAAGGTGGAAGGGACGGTGAAGAGAGATTAAGGATTGGATATTTCGTGAAGGCGCCAACCCGACGACGCGCAAAAGAAATTCCATGATGTTTGAAATGAACACTCGGAAGGGATAATATAACCCCCCGCAAATATTGGTTTAATGCATATTAATGGGAGATATCTTCGAGCCTTTTGCTAATTAATGACAATATTTACGGTCCCTGCATGAGGAGTTGTTAGCATGAAATCTTAATAATTGCATACCTAGAAATAAGTGTGAAGGTGGCGGGGACGATGAAGAGCGATTAAGGATTGGAGATTTCATGAAGAGTGATTAAGGATTGGAGATTTCATGAAATGGCCAAGTATGGAAAGCGGTTGATCGAGCTTCAAAATAGGGTCACAAGTTATACTCAGGAAACGTGAGGGCCCAACGGTTAAATTGTATGTCTCAAAACGTTTGACTGCAAAATGTGTAACACAGAACATGGCATGATGGGGGAGTTTGACGGTCAATTTGTATATCGCGGAACTTTGGGTGTTGTTTGTAGGTCATGGAACAATGGAAGCATAATGTTGAGTGCGCCTACCTGGGAAATGATGATCGAAGTATGGAATGGGGAAGCGGTTGGTCAGACTCGTGATATAAAAGCACGAGATATTTTTGGAAAAATGACTAAGTAACCAGAAAGGGAAAGTAGAGGGGAAAATGAAAGGGGAGGGAAATTTTAGGAAGCGAGAATTGGTCTTAAAAAATCCCCATTGATGGTCTTAACAGTAACTATGAAGTGCATTAGACAGTTTTACAAGCTCTTCAATCACGGAATAGAGAAAGTGAGTCATAGTTATACTTTCCAGGATGTGTTTGCATAAGAGAAGCATCGAAAAGTTACAAAAAAATCAATGGAGGGTTGTTCAAGTAAAATTACTGTACTGTCAACTTGACTGTAAGTATAACAATGACGAATTTTAATTTTAATTTTGTGTGATTTATATCATAGTCCCATTCGACTTCAACTAACATATATCCTTTTATTTCAAAATATTTCTAAAGAATAATTTTGGTAATTTCATCAATCAAGTAAAAGTGTTAAAATGAACTACATATTACATTTGCTTCACATAGCTTACATTAAAAGGCAAGGCAGGTCTTGTATATTCTTTAAGATTATAGAAAAACCACTAAGATCCTGAATCTATCATCCATCCATAATTAAAAAAATGAGAACCTTGAACTATAATATGAAAGCACATGAAAAAAAGTCTTCCAAACACAAGATAAGAAAAAATCAGCGGAGATTGGGCATAGTATCCCATCTATAACCAAATCCCCACATGGGCACCAAGAAATTTGTCAATTACTATATTACTATGAACCAAGATCACTATGAACATTTTCTTCTGATAGTACTATGAACCAAGACCATGTTGACCTGACAATGTTCTAACATTACTAGTTCTGGAAAAGAGTGTCAACATTTAACTTAATGGAGTTTGAACAATGCCAAATTTGCAATATTATTGAAAATTCCTGATGGTTCCGTTCACAGGAGCAAGCCATTTTGACAGCTCAAAGGATGGACCATATTTATTCACAGTTGGGTACTTTCTATGAGGTCTTTCCTCATGCTTCTCATTCTTGGACTCAACAATCTTATGTGCTTCCAGTTCAATTTTCCATGGCACTACAAAACTCTATTCATATCTTTATTGGGTAGCATGAACATATACATATCAAATTGTTTCATTTCCTGTCAACGCATGATATGATTTTTTTTTTTTGGTTCAGCCAATATGCAGTATGACATTGTCCTCATTTAATGTAAATTTGTTATAGATGTGAAAGTTGCGCAACATGTAGATAGTGTTTGCCTTTTTCTGTGGGTATACTTCATATGGAAATTTTGCCAACCCAGGAAGCACATATTGTAATATAGGTTGTCTAATTGTACAATGTACAATTGTGTTGTTGAGGGTTCAAATGGTAGCGTTGAGGCAATGCCTATATATGTAAGGGAATTTTCTACTGCAATGCAAACAATCAATTGTGCCATCATTTATGAAAGTAGAGGTAGAAGCAAGAGAGTTGCATTTGGCACATACAGGCTCGAAGGGGGTTGATTATGCATTTGTTGCAACCAAAACACCCTCAACCTGTGCATGTGAGAATAGTAGTTAATATATTGAACAATATAATATATATGTGTACAACAAAAAAGTTGCACAAAATTGTTTAAGACAATTTCTATTTGCAAAGTGTGGATGGAATTGTATATGTATACGCACAACATTTTTCGAGCTAGTTAGTTTCTTGAGATCATGTACTATGTTTGTTTGCAATTCTATTACAAATGTTTCTTGGGTTGCGTGAAAGATCCTTTATTTAACATCTCTTTTCTTTGTTATATTTTTGAAGAGAATAATTGGAAATTTCCCTTTATGCAATTGTTGTTCCATTAAGGAAAATAAATTTGAATAGGTGTCGAACAATTGTAGCTACAACATGGAACAGTGTAATAGTTGTGTAAGATAACTGAGATATATGAGCATGTGAAAATAAAGGACAGAACTGGGTATGGAGAATGATACCATTGCCTTGTCTTTGTCTGAGTCTTCATATTTTATATGGAGGATGTGTTGCGAGCCAACGTTTCTTGCGAGTGTGACAGTTGCACCAATGCTTCTAATTGGGTAAATGTCGTTGCTCTCTACAAGTTGGTTGATTGTTGTGTCTGATACGAAACAATATTCTAAACAAACCGTGGGAACTTTTTCCACAATCCTTTTTCATTGAGTGATATAATATGATCACAATCACCATGGTCATATACTATTTTCGAGAATATATTGAAATTTGTAATGGATATCCTGTTACCTGGCAAGATCTTTTCTACATGTTTCTGGACAAGGTGTGCAGGGAGAGTCAGTGTAACTGTCATCATGTCTTCCTTGTCTGTCATGTGGGCACACATAATGCATCTAGTTTTGTTTTCCTTTTCTAAGTAGGTGCTATACACGACCATTATGTCCCCGACGAACACTTGTCTAGTTCGGTAGTTGTTCGAGCCTTCTATCGATAGTATATTGGCTATTATAAGTTTAGACCTGGTGACATTTTTTGAATAGAAAAAGTAATGTGAATGGTAGTTTGTATCATTTTTTTTTCATAAATGTACAAGTAGATGCACAATTTGGATGAAGTATGTAGGTCAGAGTTTTGTAACCATACCTCTTAGTCTGCGGAGCTTGCACTATGTTGGACGTTTCACTTGTGCTCATCGATACTTCCTGTGAACTAAAAATAATGTGTTGTAGATGACATCAACATATTTATCATGCCATAGATGAATAAATAACTCAAGATATTTGTTTACTAACATAGCAAGAGAGAAATGTGTGAATATTTACCTTTGGCCTTGTTGTTCTGTTGATGTTTGCAATGATTGATTACTCATGCCCATGTCACTCTTCCAAATTTTTCTGATGCAAACATGTGCACATTGAACATGACAACGACTAAATAAGAATATGAATTGTATATTGTTCATAATTGTTCTGGATGTCACATATAGGCTCAAAGGGGATCAAATATGAAATAAGGTGTCAAGGGATACTCAGGATATGTGAGGGCACGATGGTCAAATTGTATGCCTTAGAAATTTTGAGTGCAAAATGTATAACACAAAAAATGGTATGATGGGGGAGT
Source organism: Picea engelmannii (assembly GCA_009831015.1). Classification (NCBI taxonomy): domain Eukaryota; kingdom Viridiplantae; phylum Streptophyta; class Pinopsida; order Pinales; family Pinaceae; genus Picea; species Picea engelmannii. The sequence continues at coordinate 1,483,894 of ML781212.1, read as the reverse complement.
CCTGCATTCAATATGTATATTTCTAAACTCCGAGTGTCGTTTGTAGGTCACAGAAAAATAGAAGCACAATCTTGAGCCCACCAGCCCAGGATTCCAGCTGTCAATTTGTATATCGCGGAACTCCGGGTGTTGTTTGCACGACATGGAACAATAGAGGCACAATTTTGAGCCCGCCATCCCGGGAACCCGTGATTGAAAAAGTGGCTAAGCATGGAATGGGGAAGCGGTTGGTCGGACTCGTGATATATAAGCATGAGTGGAAATGTGAACTTGTGAGTCCGCCAACTCACGCACCTACACATTTTCGAAAAAATGACTAAGTAAAGAAACCAGAAAGGGAAAGTAGAGGGGAAAAAGAAAGGGGGATTCAGTTAAGTATAAAAGAGGGGAAAAAAGGGATAAAAGAGAGTGCGAAAATAGAAAATGGGAGGGAAATTTTCAGAAGCGGAAAGTCTCAACAAAGCCCCATTGTTTCCAAATCATCATTTTCTAGTCCAATATTTTATCCACATACTCATTTTGTGTGTTTGATATGCTATCACTATTGGTATACCTTTTTGAAGATTGTACTTCAACTTCTTGTGTTGTGGAATATAAGACTTCATCCTCTTGTCTAATTATTATGTTTCTTTCAATGTAGAAATGAAGAAAATACAATGGACATGAAGGTAAGTTGGTATGTAGAAATACATGTAAAAAAATAAATACAGTTATATTTATTTCAATGTAGCAGTACAGAAAATACAATTGACATGAAGATAAGTTATTATGTAGGAAGATATTTAGTATCTACATATAATAAATTAGGTGCAAAGAAGTAGAATAAATATATAGACAATAAATTAAATACAAAACAATGGAATATTAAATAAGGGTAGAATCATGGACCTTTGTATGTCTTCTTCTACATTTATGGTTAAGAGTCCTTTGTCTTGTCCAGTTATTCTGTTTGTTTCAATGTGGGAATGCACAAAATACAATGAACATGAATGTAAGTTGGTATGTAAGGGAAAACAAGTAATATGTACATACAGTAAATGAGAATCAAAGGAATAGCGTAAATGATAGAGTTAGAAGCATGCACCTTTGTTTTTCTTGATCCATGGTTGTGGTTATATAGAATTTTTCCTAGCCAAAATTTGTTACAAGCCAAAAAATATTAAGAAGTTGGATGATCCTAGTTGAATGATTTGGTTTTGTGCAACAAAGTATCCATATATGCTTTGAGACATGGAAATATGATTTTGTAATATGCTTGATGTATATTTCATAATTCAAGTATAAGACAAATTGTATCATGGTCAGACCAGTATGTGTCTAAGGTAAAGAGGGTGTATTGTGAAATGGGCACATTTAACCATACATGGTCAATAAGTGTGTTTTGTACATGCTTTATCTTATCCAAAAGAAAACAGAGATTGTAATTGCACATGTAGTTTTCCAATTCTTTTGTTATGGCACTATTTTGTAGCATGTCAACATTGAAGTCTCCTAGAATGATAATGGTTTCGTTCAAATTTAAATGGTGTAATGCATTTGAAACATCATTCATTATGTTGGGAAATGTTGCATGTAGAGAAACATAGAGATTCAATATTGCAATTTGAAATCCATGGAAAATTAATCTTGTTAGAACCATCTCAACATTTTTTTCTTCGAAATGCATATGATCCAAAATTGTTATATGTTTTTTCACTAATATCATCATTCCATGCGTAATGTAACTTGATATGCAATTGTGATTTGGAAATTGCTTGTTTTGCATGCATAATGTCACATATGTTTCTTGTAAGCACAAAATACCATATTTCATTGTGTCATAGTCATTAAGTATATCATTCATATGTGCATCTAAGTTGTGTGTGTTAAGTGATAGAATTGATACATATAGTTTGTTTGTATGGATTGGTAATCATATTGTAGATTCAATTTTGCACTAGTCTGAAGGTGTTGCATCTCAGTATCGAATTTATGTTTGACTTTGAAGTTATCTTTTGTAAGAGCACTTAGAAAATACAAGGACTCTATGTTTCTGACACGAGACAGAGCTGTGTGTACAAGTCCATGCATTTGTATTCCAGCAAGGTCGAAGGCAACACTATCAAGTGTTATCCCTTGTGATCTGTGGATTGTATGTGCACATGCAAGTTGAATTTGAAATTGTTTTCGAATCTTCAGTTGACCTGTCTTTGCTGATGTTGATATTGGTTTTTATATTCACAATATAGGTGTCCATTCATGCGAAGTGTTTGAATTATATAGATAAGATATCTTGTTGGCTTGTCGATGGCCAATATGCGGGTCATGGAGCTTAATCCAGAGGACATAAATTTTTTATGTTTTGGTATAATCTTTGAGTATTCCATCTGCACCATTCACCAGGCCATCCTGTGAATCATAGTTGCAGGAATATATTTCAACTAGCATGTCTAATTTCAGGACAAGTTGCAAAGGGAAATTTTTTGTATGTTGATGACATGGTACATTGCCATGGTTTTCTTCTTCAAGATCAATTGAATTGATGATGATATCATTTCTAGGCATGAATGATAACATATGCTTGTTATGTGTTACAACATCCGTATTCTTGTAGAATATATAAGGGAAGGTTGGGTTGGTCGGGGCAAGTCGCATGCAACTTGAATTGATATATGTTAAGTCATCACATGTTTGGTTTTTTGTCTTCATTCTATTTAGAATTGCAATTAATTTTTCATTTTTCTTGTGCATTGTAGTTTGTCATTAAAAGCATGTTATGTTGTCTTTCCAAAAATTATGCATCATTTTTTGCATGTTGACCATAGGTTGCTCAAATATGAGAGAATATTGTATGGGTTGTGCTTGGTAAATATCCCCACAGAATACCATATCAAGGTTTCCAAAGTATTTGGTTTGGACATGTTTTATGTTTCTTAGTCGATTGTCAATGGAATATAAGAAGCGACTTCCAATCAAGGATGCCTCATCTATGAACAAAAGTTGTAGTTCGTCATAAATCTTTGACAAGGTATCTAACATTTCTTTGTTGAGTGGAAGAAAATGTGACTTGTTAAAAGGCATCAATAATGCAGAGTGGATTGTTTTTCCACCTACATTATATGCATCTTTTCCTGTATATGCAAGTATCAATCCCTTTGGTTTCACAGGGTCACTCGAACTATTTGAATCATAAATTCGTATATGCATTTAGAATAGTTCTTTCGATGTGAATGTCTTCCCTATTCCTTCCCTGCCTATAAGGAACAAGTGCACAAGAGTTTGCATGTTTAAGTGTTTCTTCATTGCAATATCCTTTAGGATTGCTTGTTGTTCTCGATTCAACAATCATCTAACTCTGTAGTATTCTTTGTTTTCGATTAACAAAGGATGTTCTTTGACTTTAAACCCAATATTGATACGTTTTTCAATGGCAGTTGCTCGAGGACAAGGCAATTTTTCTTGCAAGTTATAGGATTCACATAAAGTTATAGTTGCTTTATGCTTTGTTGATGTCTCATCAACATTTCCAGGGTTTTCTAGTTCTTCAAGTGAACTTTCTAAATCACCCCATGTTGGGTTGACATTGTATGTAAATCCAGCCTCATTGGTTTGTACTGTAGTCTCATAAACAATATATGCAACTTCCTATGTAGCGAAGGTATGTTTTAATGTGTCTTCATTTTGATCGAATGGAACATACAAAAATAGTTTCTCTTTACAAAAGTTTTCATAGTCGTTGTGTTTGTTGCATTTGACAAAGCATATTACATTTGTTTTTTCTTTTTCTTTTTGGTATGTGTGTACCATTTTTTTTTGTAATGCGATACAAATTCTGCAAGGTAGATATGCTTAATGGGAGGTGGACACTGGAGGTAGCAATCAATAATAGAGAAACATATCACATCCTATGAATTATCAGGCTCTTGTTTTAGCAAGAATGGTAGCTTAAGCATGAATTTTCGTGTGTCAGGTGGAGATGTGTTTATGAAGACACATTTCCTTGAAATACAGTTCAGAGGAAGGGAAAGTGTGATGTAGACTTCTTGTTGAGCAGGCATTTGTTGAAGATTAAGAAATGTATTTCCAAGTGTATGCATCATTTGCATAACGTCAAATTGACTTTTTCCATGTTTTCTATGTATTCTTCTGAATGCACTTGTCATAGATCTGTCAACCTTTGTCATGTACAAGGTACAATACGATGCCACACCATATGCATTGAGGACAAATTGTGCATTTGTATTTTCATTCCACATATTTGGCATGTCCTTGGAGAAACCATTGTTCCAAATATGTGAAAGTTTTCGTTTAAGTAAAATTGTTGGTTGCTTAAGTGTAGATTGTATCACTTGGATGTACTCATCTTCTATCAGATTTAGTTCCACCAAGAAGTCTCTTTCAAAGATGTCAGTATGTATGGAAATGATCTATTAATCCATTGCGCAACTGAGTCGAGGAAGAATGGAAGTGAAATAGAACTTGAAATGCATCGAAGAGGCAATCTCCTACAGTATATGAAAATGAATCTAATCTAAAAAGGGCATTGTTGCGCAATACTTGGTTGATGTTTTCATGTACAATGGAGTGTGCATCTATTTTATAGCATTCAACATCTATTTCTTGCTCCATCTTTTAAGTTGTGATTTTCAAGATGTTTCTTAGTTATGTTTAGATAATATGAAAATAGCAAAAAAGATAAGTATAAGTTTGGGAGTGCATACCAACTCTGCTATGTATCTTTCAACCTTTGTTCGTCTCAAATCTAGTGCTTTGGGGTTGCTATAACATATGACATAGAAACAAAGATACAGTTAGTGCCCAACCATATATAAGAGACAATGCAAATAAAACAATAGTATCAATTTGCTCAGTACAAAGATTGAGTATTTAGCTAGCAAATTTCAAAACACCGTCCCAAAATTTTTCTATGTGTAAAGCCCATTTTATAAAATATATAGAAGAAAGTTAGCTAGCAAATTGAAAAACATCGGCCTAACAATTTTCTATGTGTCAAACCCATTGGCCAAATGAACTTTGACAGTTTAACACTCTTTTTTTCGTCTTCTTAGCAACTATTGGAAGTCTGAACCCTTATAAGAGTTTTATTTATCATGTGGGAGGATATTCCAAAGTGAGCATTAATGTTTGGACCCAACTCATTTTGTGTTTTATCTTCATCCTTTACCCAGGATTTGCATTTCAGGTCCTGAAACTTTCTCTTTATAACTTACTGAAATATGTCACTGATAAAGATGGATAATGTCTGACAATGGTGTGCAATTTTGTTGCATCTTGGTTACCTTTGTATCATACTTATCCCTTCTACACCTACTTGTAGTTTTCTTCTACAAGAACATTTTGCAAAGGCATGTAGGTACTCATTCCTGGGCAAGGTGGGAATATCATCAAGGTCATGGTGGGAAGGATAAAGAATTTACTTATTCAATTGAGGTGTTATATTTCCACTTCGTCACATAAGGCAAAGGATCTGGATCTGTAATGCTAGGAAAAATGATAGTCAGAGTTGTGCATACGACATTGGCGCACACATGGTGCAGAGTTTGGGGAGAAATTGAAGGAAAATTTAAGAGTAGGAGGAAACGATATGCCAACCTCTATGGAAAGTCTGTAGGATAGGAATGATGAATAAATACCTAGACATTCTTACTTGCAAACTATAAATAGTAAATAGTAAAGAATGAATACGAATGAAACTATGTTATTGAAACTTACTCGTCAATGATGAATGATTTGCAGGTCCAATTGGGAGTGCGGGATTTCAACCCTGTAAAGTGCAACAATAGGTCCTGGAATTAACCAGGATTTGCATTTCAGGTCCTGGAACTTTTTCTTTATAACTTACTAAAATATGTCACTGATAAAGATGGATAATGTCTACCAATGGTGTGCAATTTTGTTGTATCTTGGTTACTGTCGTATCATACTTAGCCCTTCTACACCTACCTGTAGTTTTCTTCTACAAGAACATTTTGCAAAGGCAACAATATTGACATCGTATTTCCATGTGAAAGACATGGGTTTGATTCCCGTAGGGCATAGGTAGGTACTCATTCCCGGGAAAGGTGGGAATATCATCGAGGGAAAGGTGGGAAGGCTAAATAATTCCCTTATTCAATTAAGGCGTTAGATTTCCACTTCGTCACACATGGAAAAGGACCGAGATTTGTAATGGTAGAAAAAATGATAGTTGGAGTTGTGCAGATAACATTAGAATGCACATGGTGCAGAGTTTGGGGAAAAAATTGGAGGAAACTTTAAGAGCAGGAGGAAAAGATATGCCAACCTCTATGGAAAGTATGCAGGATAAGAATGATGAATACATACTCAAACATTCTTACTTGAAAATTGTAAACAATAAACAATAACCAATGAATATGAATGAAACTATGGTATTGAAACTTACTCGTCAATGATGAACAACAGAATCACAGGTCCAATTGTAGGTGCACGATTTGAACCCTGCAAAGTGAAAAAAAATCTCCAACTGCGGGTGTAGGATTCCAACCTTGCAAAGTTGAAGAAAACAAAAGAAAGAAGCAAACAACAAACCGGTGAGCAAGCACGAACAGGTCCAACTGTAGGTGCAGGACTTCAACCTTACAAAGTTGAACCAAACAACAACAAGTAGCAACCAACAAACCAACAAACCAATGAACAAGCAACAACCAACAAACCAGTAAATAATATATGTTTCTTTAATGATGACTAAATTGCATTCCAAACATAGAATAAATATGAAACATATGATGATTATGCGAGTGGCGGTGGACAACAATTTTGCCCAAATTCATTGCAAGATTGTATGCAAAAATTGGAGGAAAAATGTACTCTGACAGGCCTATTTAAGTAAACATTTAAGGCGGTCAGGCCTGTTTAAGGGCCTCACGCTATGTAAACATTTAAGTTAGATATCATTTTCGGGATTAACTGGGTAGTGTAAGTCATTAATATATGACCCATATCCATGAGTATTAGTCGCAACTGACCAATAATTCTCATGATTTGAATAGTCCACTTAGCACTCATTGCATCGGATGATGCTCATAGGGGTGAAGAAATGGGATTAAAACCAGCGAAATGAATCACATAGCATCAATCATCACTTTCGGGGCTTACACCCGGTAACCAAGACTTCCCAGGTGGTCACCCATCCCAAGATGCCTCTGGCTAAAGCGTGCTTAACTATGGAATTTTCCCCTCAATCAAGCCCACTTAGCTTGCTACCCCATTTGCAAAACCTTATCAAGTATTGTGCCTTATGAACTATCCATTTAGAGCTCTCTTCACTCTTATTATTTAAGCATAGAGGGGCTTTCACAGTGCAACATATTAGATATCATTTTCGGGATTAACTGCGTAGTGTAAGTCATTAATATATGACCCATATCCATGAGTATTAGTCACAATTGACCAATAATTCTCATGATTTGAATAGTCCACTTAGCACTCATTGCATCGGGTGATGCTCACAGGGGTGAAGAAATGGGATTGAAACCAGCAAAATGAATCACATATCATCAATCATCACTTCTGGGGCTTACACCCAGTAACCAGGACTTCCCAGGTGGTCACCCATACCAAGATGCCTCTGGCTCAAGTGCGCTTAACTACAGAATTTTCCCCTCAATCAAGCCCACTTAGCTTGCTACCCCATTTGCAAAACGTTAGCAAGTATCGTGCCTTATGAACTATCCAGTTAGAGCTCCCTTCACTCTTATTATTTAAGCATAGAGGGGCTTTCGCATTGCAACATATTAGATATCATTTCAGGATTAATTGCGTAGTGTAAGTCATTAATATATGACCCATATCCATGAGTATTAGTTGCAACTGACCAATAATTCTCATTATTTGAATAGTCCACTTATCACTCATTGCATTGGGTGATGCTCACAGGGGTGAAGAAATGGGATTGAAACCAGCAAAATGAATCACATAGCATCAATCATCAATCAAGCCCACAAACAAGTCATGCACACATTTCATTCTCATGTTGCATCATGACCAACCCATCCTTAGCTAATCCCTTCATAATTATTCAAATCTAGAAGGTTATAGGGGTGATCACTTGTTGCATTAAGGTAACAAGTGACTAATCACTTCTTACATGAAAACAACAAGTGATTGGTCATTGTTTTAGCTAAAGAAATAGGGATTCGACTAAAAACATGGGTTTTTGTGGTAGAAACATGTGATTTCAACAAACAACATCAATAGGTCCCTTGTGAGACCTAGGGTGGTAAACATCGGTGTAATAGATGTCGCCTAATGTACTAGGTCAAAAGACAAACTGGTGGTTGAATTACATTACCAAAGTACATAACAAAGGAGTGGCATAAGGAAGGAACTCATAGATCAAGGAACTAGTAAGTACATGCCAACCAAACATATAGATCATCCTCGAGGTAGGCACACCTATGATTGGATGTAGGTAAACGTATGGCCACTAACACAATACATTGTGGATTCATGAAGTGATATGAAAGACCATGGCCATGAAAAAGTATACATCGGATCCATGTTATAAAAGAGATCATATAAGGCACGAACAAATACAATGTGGATCTATGTCACGATATACATCAAGAAGACATCTAGTATCAATGAGAATGCCAATGTGGTTTTCAAATTACTCATACAATAGTGATATACTTCATCACAACTTGGGAGGGGTAGCATAAATGGAAGATGCCCCCAACTCCCAAGATCTTCAGTCCAACCCCATTGTTGGTATGATTCTACAACATGTGAATGGATGGGTCCATGTCGAGCATGGTAGAAACCCCTTGATTAATGGTCATTGATGAATATTGTTAACAAATCCGAGGGGATCCACAAATAATGAAAATGGACCCCAAACTACCTAGTACAATCTAATGAGTGTGAAAATAGTAGTTGATGTCAAACACTCACAGAATTGATTGATCAAGAGTTAATGAGGTAAACACATTGTTGATCATGAGTAATCATACCACTAATGATTGTAAGTTCCAAGGTATCCATTGGGTTCTAGATCCTTTTTCTAAAGAGTGAGCTAGTGTTGATAGGAAGAGATTCGTCGAAGGAGGGCCTTAATGTATCCCCCATCAATCGACATGAAACAATCACCAAGATATTTTGTGAAGAGATAGAATCACCATTATTAAGAAGTCTTGATAGGAAAATATAATGAGAGATAAATTAATTATATAATTCAGTAGGCAAAGGGTTGTGAATAATCACTCAGACGTTGATAATAATATTACTACTACTACTACTAATATATTATTATTATTATTATTATTTGACTTAAGTAAATATTATACATTAACATCTCCTTTAAGATTAACTTAGGAGTAAGGGATATTATGATAATCCATTATTTATCTCATGTAATCAATGATGACATGTAAGAAAGGAGGATACTCGCACATAACATACCACATGGGAGAAAGTCCACATCTTGTTCGACGTTGAAATTGGTTTATACAAAATAGCAACCTTTGGTTTGACAACTAGGCTATTATCTAAGACCATTTTGGCCTTTGTTAACCAAGGTGATAAATTTATACTCTTTGTGAGGGAGGTTTGATTTGTCACCCAGGAATCATTTAGTTCTTTGTTAATCAAGGTGATAATTTTATCATCTTTGTCCATCAAGGTTTCTTCACCTAATTGTAAATTTCCTTATCGTTGGGATTTAATAATCTTATTGTTATAACAACTGGGAATATATATAGTGTCACTTGATCCCTTATAGAGATGAGTGAGGTTTTATGATCCGACTAGGAATATGTAACAAAACTTGGTCCCTTTAGATGTGTGAGGTTTTATGATCCGAGTCCTCTCAATCCAAACCTACCCTCATATCATGTGAGGTTTTATGATCTGAGTTCTCTCTTGAGAGAGTTAGGTCCAAACCTACTCTAATGTCATTTTAGATGTGGGATTTTATGATCCGAGTCCGAGAGTCAGGCCCTAACCTACTCTCATATCATGCGAGGTTTTCTAATCTGAGTTTTCAAGTTAGGTCCAAACCTACTCTGATATCAGTTTAGTTGTGTGGGGTTTTATGATCCTAATATCTCTTGATAGAGTTAGGCCCAAAATAATCTCTTATCCTGTGCATATCATATGAGGTTTTATGATGGGAGTCCTCTTTTGACCCTACTCTGATATCGGTTTAGTTGTGTGGGGTTTTATGATCCTAATATCTCTTGATAGAGTTAGGCCCAAAATAATCTCTTATCGTGTGCATATCATATGAGGTTTTATGATGGGAGTCCTCTTTTGACGGAGTTAGTTCAAAATTTATTTGGATGATATTGAGAAGTATTAACAGAAAAATATATGAATAGGTATAATATTTTATTAATAATACTTAATATACTAAAAATTACATAAAGTCAAGTACATAGGGTAAATAGGGTTGTGACTAATTGATCTTAAATATATTATTATAATAATAATCAATTTAGATTTATTTAACTAGAGATTTATTAATTGTTTAGAAAGACCAAATTTCTATAAGTGTAAACTTTTAATCTTTCTTCAAGTTTTGCACTCTAAAAAATGTTTACATCCAGAAATATTTGATCCCTCTCCAAGTTAAATGGATCTAAACTAATTATTATTTATTCAAAATAATTATTTGTTTTTCATATTTTTTCTTCACTACATATAGTACAAAATGGTTCTTAAAACTGCTTTGTATCTTCTTTCAATTATTCTAAAGAAATGTTTATTTTTTAATAATAATATGTAATTTTACTTTTATTGAAAGTTCTTTACTTTTGATGTAACGTTTTTTTTTTTTGAATGTGTGGTTACTTGCATTTTGCTTAAATCTCTTTCTACTTTACTACATATAGTACAAAATGCTTCTTAAAACTGCTTTGTATCTTCTTTCAATTATTCTAAAGAAATGTTTATTTTTTAATAATAATATGTAATTTTACTTTTATCAAAAGTTCTTTACTTGTGATGTAACGTTTTTTTGAATGCGTGGTTACTTGCATTTTGCTTAAATCTCTTTCTACTTTACTCTTCCTAGAATAACATAGTTTATAGTAGAATAACATAGTTTATAGTAGAATAAAATGCTTCCTAGAAGTATATAGTTTATAGTACTCTCAAATAGGAAAATTTTAAATATTCATAAGCCTTAGATTATGAGAACATGACATTTAGATATAGAATATGACATTTATAAGTCCATACTCAATCTCATTCTCTTTGGGAAAAGGGGACATAATCAAAATCAAAGAGATGTAATTTTATAGAAGAATCAAGTTTGGATATTGACATTAATACAAATTAGGTACATCAACAACTAAGCATTGAAGATCAAAATCAACTACCACATGTGTTGATTAAGGAATCCTCTTCTTGAGGAATTGATTTGAATAAATGGATATAAGGTTTTCCCCTTTGAGGGAAGTTGTGGTAGCTAAAGGCGATCTAGGTAGCACAAAAAGGCATCATGAAAATGATATCTCCGATTCAAATAAGAAACTAGTTATTTTTAAGAATCTTAATCTCTTAGTTTCTAGTTCATAATATTATTTTAAGATTATATCTGGCTTAGCTCTATGTAGGGGATGTCGACCCTGAGCTCAGAGACGCCTAACTCGCCCATTTCTTCATTCCTCTGAGAATGGTGATCTCAGTTCGAGTTTGCAGCGATAGCATGAAACGAACCGTTGGTCTTCCTAGATTACTCCTACGATGTGAGGAGTTATGCCCCCGGATGTTGTTCGTCTGGATTTGGAAACTGCACTGCGGGGAATTCAACAACATAACCTTCTATTGTAATCCACAATATACTTCTTGCACATAGCGCCACTGTAAAAATATATAGGACCAAGTACTAGGTGAGATTATATCTTGTTTTCAATTCACCGAGGACTAAAAATTTTCTTTTGTTCACCCAGCTTCTTGCTAAGAATAGAGGATTTTTGAGACTAGGAGGGTTTTAATTCAAGTAAATGACAGACCGACGCTTTGCTGAGGAGTTTTAGGCCATGGTTTTTGGGGTTTGTTGTTTGTACATGTGATGTTTGATGATTTATTGAAAATTAAGTCATTTTCTCATCTTTCTTAGTATCTGCTTGACCTAATCAAATTTTCCTGGTGTTTATATTGGTAATATCTATCGGAAATGATTTGATGGTGAAATGTTTGGAAATTTTGGTGACACTTTTGATACTTAATCCCTTAACGACTGGAAAGCAATCATTGTAGCGAAGCTCGATCCTATGGTTAATTCTGGAAATTCTCTCACCTTGTGTTTGCTCGAACCGATTTTTCTGTCTTTTTGAGGCGTTATTGTCTTTGCAATACTTTTATGATCTGATTTGATGTTGAGATTTGTGAGAATTTTGACATTTTATCCGAATTTTAATAGTTGTTGTTTTTGGAGTGTTTAATATCTTGTTTCTCATGTGGTTTTTGCATCCTTGATAGTTTCCTTGGTTTTTAAAGCATTCTCCTATATAACTTAATGATGAGCCTTTTGAATAGTTGCAATGCTTTTGAAACACCAGACGCTTATCAACGGTTTTTTGAAGAAATAGATATGTCATTCACCATTACAAGTTGTCTGTTGGTAAGATGCTTCATATTGTAAAACTCGGTGTAGCTTGTCAGATATTTTCCCCATCTTTTTCCTGTACGCAGCTGTAAGTGTTGTAATATGTAATATTTTGATGCCTACTCATCCTTGAATACTTTCAAGGATTGCACATATTGTTAGTCTTTGCATACCTTTTGAAATCCTTAACATTTCAATTTGAAATTCATCTATTCAACTGAAAAGTACTAATGATGTACAAACTCATTTAGATCTCAATTTGAAATTCATCTGTTCATCTAAATGTATGAATGATCATCCAAGAGGGCCATCGAACTGTTGACGAAAGATGAAAAGCACGGTTGATGAAAGAAGAAAAACAAATTAAGCATAATAAAATCTTGTGCAATCAACAACTTGATCAACAAGATTGGAAGATAGAGATTAGATGAAAGATGCCTGTGACAAGATAGTCGTTGCCTCTATCTAATTTTCCACCATGTATCACAGTGAGACCCAAACATCAACCTTAACTATCATATAACACTACACATGTACTTCCTCAATATGTGACTCGAGTTACAAGATCTCATTGGCCTTATCAACCTGCAATTTGCTCCTTCAATTGAGTGAATTTGAATCTTGGTGATGCAAGTACTTTGATTCAAGAATTTTAAATGATATCCTCATTCATTTTCCCAACTATTTTCTAAATGATTTTATGAACCTCCTCCACATATCTTTATTCTCATAAATTTAAAAAGGAATGAGTGCTTATTTAACGTTATTTCCAAGGAAACATATTTTAATTATTCACGTATCACATGAAATTTGGTGAAGTAGTTATGAAAGTGGATACATTCATAAAACCATGCTATGCATGTAAAGACAAATATTTTACAAATATATGTACAAGGTTTAATTTTGATAAGTTTTGGAGGTATTTTTGTAAAGCCATACTTCTAACATTTATTTTTAAAGTATTGCTTTAAGTTATTGTAATTTTATTGGATGAAAGTGATAAGTGTTATGAAAGCAAATTTGGTTTACAATCTTGAACATGAGTTTTTACAAATTATCAATTTCATAATATTGATATCAAGAGATTGAGAAGAGTGATGTCTCATTATCTAGGAATGTTGTTGTTTTTAGTCATTGAAAGTGATTGAAATGATTATCTCGTTGCTGTAACATAGATAGATTCTTTTTTGCGACACGCTCATAATGGATGCATGTTGTTTTTTTGGGTGCAAGCTTTAACAGACTCTGATAAATTTGTATTATGGTACTATTTTTTAATAATCAGATAGATCCTTTTTTGAGGGAGGCACATGCACAATGGATGCATGTTGTTCCTTTGGGTGCAAGCTTTAACAACAAGAACATCAATAAAGTCATAAACTCTGATAAAGATAAGATAAATCCTTTTTCGAAGCACCTGCACAATAGATGTATGTATGTTGTTCCTTTGAGTGTAAGCTTTAACATCAAAAACATCAATAAAATATAATCTCTGATAAATTTGTATTGCAGTAATATTTTTTAATAATCAATTGAAACTTAGTATCCAACATGGACATTGCCACATGTGGCTTGTTATATTTTATAAGAAACCTCGTAACGTGATGGGTTTCTTCTTTGTAGAATATTCGTTTTTTCTGCAATCATGGTCAAATTACGAGAAAAGAGGAAACACAAATCCATATGAAGTGGCAATTTCCATTTTCTTCTTGATTGAAAGATACGTGTCTAGGTTAGAATTTGGCACCAAAGTGAATATCATTTTCCATAAACACTTAAGCAAGAGCGCTGACAACCAAGCAATAGTGACAAGGGAATTAAGTTCCTTAATCCACTTGAGGAAATGGAGGTTGAGATATAACTGAAAGGGGAGGAAATCGTAATAGGAGATTTATGTGTATAAATAATAATAATTAAAAACCATTCTATTCCAATCAATTTTTTTAAAAATTCGCCTTGTAATTATGAGAGTGGTCGAAAGCTCTTTAGATAACATAAATGTATATATCAAATTAAATCGTATCATCTTTTGATTTTGATTTTAAAAATTAAATAAAGTAAATTCATGTAAAGGAACATTTCGGTCACATTCCACTAATTGTAGGAGAACCTAACCCCACTCTAAGTTGATACTATTATCCATTTTCTAAAGCAATTATTATTGAAGAAAAATCCATTTTCTAAAGCAATTATTATTGAAGAAAAGTTGATACTACTATTCCCATTTTCTAAAGCGATTGTTGAAAAATAGTTGATATTGTTATTTAATTTCCCAAACAATTAAAATATATTGCAAGTACATCAAAATTGTGCTATCGGTATTAGCATTGTCATGAAAAACTTACACACCCCATACATATAAAAACACAAAATTGTATTTACCTAAACACATATAAGATTTTATTTTTTTTATAAAACACTTTAATTAATTTGTATATATTAAAATAATAATATGTTATAATAAACCAGAAAATGTGTAAGTATAGTAGCGTAGATATGTTTTCATGTGTGATTTATACATACTTGTAGAGTTGCACATATACATTTACATACATACTTGTTTCTAATTTGTGCACATACAATTCTATGTATGTTTGTTTTGTTTTGTTTTTTTTAATTATGGTGTTAAAGAAAAAACTCTCTCAGGGATAAGTGAGATTTCTTATTGAGTAGATAATGACCAATGATAGGTTGTGGATAAATTACAATGGGTTTTCCACAATATCAAATTTGTAGATTCAATCTATGCAAATAAGTGAGGAGAAAAAGTCTTACCTTTAACTAGCAGTTGTTTTATCGTATCGAGGTTGATGCAGCTTCTAGATTAAGATACAAACTTCTGCAATTAGACACATGCACACATACAACACATATACTCTTCTCAACATTTTTTAGAATGAGAGAAGTCTAGTCTATAAATAGATCTAATCTATTTTCCTCAAAATAAATCAAATCTACCAATGCATAATATGAAAAATCATACATCACATATACATTAGAGGGGGAAAATATTGTAGATCTATATATTAGATGTGAAGAAATCACAACATGGCATGTTACCTTCATACCATTGTAGTACCTTCTAGCTCCAAGATCCTGAGACTCCTCCTTAGCCCTCTATCTCAAGTGAAATATCAACATATCAAGAATCTACTCTCTCAAGATAGCATTAGGGGTGTCTCTATGGTTATATTATGGAAACATGAGGCTATGATGAATTAATTAACACTTGACCACAATCCCATCCCCTTGATTTTCCCTTCTTTTATAGAATGGTGGAGGAGGCTTGGAGATAGGCTCAAGGCCTGGAACTTAGTGAAAACAAGTCATGCACATGTTTCATGGCTCACATTGCATCATGACTAACCCATTGTTCTCTAATCCCTTCATAATTATTCAAATCTAGAAGGTTATAGGGGTGATCACTTTTTGCATTAAGGAAACAAGTGACTAGTCACTCCTTGCATCAAAACAACAAGTGAATGGTCATCGTTTTAGCTAGAGAAAGAGGGATTAGACTAAAAACATGGGTTTTTGTTGTAGAAAAATGTGATTTCAACAAACTAACGTCAATAGGTCCCTCGTGAGACCTAGGGTGGTAAACATAGGTGTAATTGATGTCCCCTAATGTATGAGGTTAGAAGACGAACTAGTGGTTGAAATATGTTACCAAAGTACATAACAAAGGAGTGACATAAGGAAGGAATTCATAGATCAAGGAACTAGTAAGTACTTGCAAATAGTTTTCAACCAAGAATATAGATCATCCTCGAGGTAGGCACACCTATGCTTGGATGTAGGAAAAAGTATGGCCACTAACACAATACATTGTGGATCCATGAAGTGATATGAAAGACCATGGCCATGAAAAAGTATACATCGGATCCATGTTAAAAAAGAGATCATATAAGGCACAGAAAAATACAATGTGGATCTATGCCATGATATACATCAAGAAGACATCTAGTATCAATGAGAATGCCAATGTGGTTTTCAAATTACTCATACAATAGTGATATACTTCATCGCAACTTGGGAGGGGTAGCATAAATGGAAGATGCCCCAAAATCCCAAGATCTCCAATCCAACCCAATTGATGGTATGATTCTACAACATGTGAATGGATGAGTCCATGTCGAGAATGGTAGAAACCCCTTGATTAATGGTCATTGATGAATATTGTTAACAAATGCGAGGGGATCCACAAATAATGAAAATGGACCCCAAACTACCTAGTACAATGTAGTGAGTGTGAAAATAGTAGTTGATGTCGAACAATCATAGAATCGATTGATCAGGAGTCAATGAGGTAAACACATTGTTGATCATGAGGAATCATACCACTAATGATTATAAGTTCCAAGGTACTCATTGGGTTCTAGATATTTTTTCTAAATAGTGAGCTAGTGTTGATAGGAAGATATTCGTCGAAGGAGGACCTTAATGTATCCCCCATCAATCGACATGAAACAATCACCAAGAGATTTTTTGAAGAGATAGAATCTCCATTATTGAGAAGTCTCGATAGGAAAATATAATGAGAAATAAATTAATTATATAATGCAATAGGCAAAGGGTTGTGAATAATCACTCAGACGTTGATAATAATAAAATAATAATAATGATATATTATTATTATTATTATTATTTGACTTAATTAAATATTATACATTAACATCTCCTTTAAAATTAACTTAGGGGTAAGGGATATTATGATAATCCATTATTTATCTCATGTAATCAATGATTGCATGTAAGAAAGGAGGATACTCGCACTAACATACCACATGGGAGAAAATCCACATCTTGTTCGACGTTGAATTTCGTTTATACAAAATAGCAACCTTTGGTTTGACAACTAGGCTATTATTTGATACCATTTTGACCTTTGTTAACCAAGGTGATAGCTTTATCCTCTTTGTGAGGGAGGTTTGATTTGTCACCAAAGGATCATTTAGTTCTCTGTCCATCAAGGTGATAATTTTATCATCTTGTCATGTAGGTTAGCATCCTTTTGTTTGTTAAGCAAGGATCATTATATCCTCTATCTTATCGACGTGATCCTTTTATTTGTTGACCATGGATCATTTTGTTCTCTATCCATCGAGGTGATCCTTCAGTTTGTGGCCACAATGCAATTTGATCTCCATCCATTGACGATAGTTTTACCCTCTTAACAAGGAGGTTGATCTTGACCTAAAACTAGTGGTAAAACTTCACCAATGGTATTCTAGTGGCTTCACATACTAAGTGTAGGCCAAAATCATTAGTGTTAGGGCTCTCTCCTTCTATAATAATATTTGTGCGGAGTCTAACTGCATTTAGGAGTATACAATTAGTTGGTTTGCGTATAGAATTCCTTTGTTGGAGTATATTATACCATTAAAAAACATTTTTTCTTTGGCCGAGTGGTTAAGGCGTTACATGGGGTTTCTCTGTGAGAGTTTGAATCTCTCAGGTGACGTGCAATTCTGAGTTCCTTATTAGTTTCGACGAGAGTTCAAACAAACTAATTTTCATTTTCCAGTGGCAGATTAAGTTCTCTTAACAAAATTCTTGAACCTTTTTCTTCTAATTATTGAAATCCTAGAGATCACGATCGCGATGACATAAAAACTCTGAGCACTTTGACTCCATTTTGTTGGAGCGAGCCCACATTGTGGGAATGTATTGTCATAGTTGCTCTGAGTTCTTTATTGAAAGTTCTTTACTTTTGATGTAACATTTTTTTAATAATAATATGTAATTTTATTTTTATTGAAAGTCCGTGCCATCATCTTGTCCTTTGTGTCATGCATGGATCTGTAGTGTATTTATGGAGGATATTCTCTTGTCTTTTTTACAGAGCATGGGTATGCCCGCCTTGGGGATCGTTTTCTATAGGATTGGTGATGCTCTTCTCCAAGATTCTTAGCCAAAATCTCTACGACTTGATTTATAAAGTGTTTCTGCCATCAAACACCTCTTCTGACCTCACACTTTATGGGGAATCTGTTATAATGTTATATGCCACCTAATCATTAGGTTATTATCAACTAAATATCACCTAATATATAGGTCATTATCCCCTAGAAACCGCTCATTTTAACCCTTAAAACCAACTAATTTTTCCTCGGGTTTGCAAGTGATTTTATTTTCAGTCACCCTCTTCCTTCATTAAAAGAGTGACCGAAGAGGTTCGATCACCTTTTTCCTTCATTGAGGGGGTGACCAAAAGGTTCAGTCACCTTTTTCCTTCATTGAGGGGGCTACCAAAAGGGATGGTCTCTCCTTTTTTCTTTCCAAGGAGCAACCAATCGCTCTGTCTATGTGTCTAGGGAGAGACCAAGTCTAGAAGATCCTATTTTTGGATTTGGTTTCAATGGATAAGACCTCCCACTGATTTCTTGGGGTTTACTCTCGATAATGATTTCATTATGAGTTCAATAATATTATCCTAATAATGATATGACCTTATCCCTAAAGCCCTATAATAACCAATCCATTTCCCATGGAAAAGGAGGAGGAAAGAGCTAGCAAGGTTACCATGGTGATTTGGTTGCAAGACTTGGGCAAGGATCTTGGAAGGAGATCATTGCATTAGCTTCTCATTTGTAAGTTGTAATATTGCTTCTTTGATTAATAGAAGACATATTGATGTTTCCCTCTATTCAATTGTTCATACAAGTTTATATATTCATTGCTAGAGAATTAATATAGTTATGTGTTATGATATACTATTGGATATGTTGTCAATCCATGCATGTTTGCTTTGATATTTGGTTGTTTTCATGTATTCATGTCGGATCTAGGAACATCCTTAGTTTATGTCTCTATTCCTATCTTAGGCACTGGTAGAAAGTAAGGGAGTTCATCTCCTGTAGGTTATTTTTTCCCAGGTTGCGATGGAGAATATTCATGAGCACTTCACAGATTGCTCAGTTATTGAGTCATCTCACTAATTTTTATGATGTGACATAGATCCACATTTGTACTTGGTCATGGTTATGATTTCATTTGCGTCTTGCATGGATCCACAATGTATACTTTCATGGTCGTGATTGAGTCATGATTGGTTCTTGATGGATCCATGATTTATTTTGTTGTGGCCATCATCCCATCACTTGTGTCATGCATGGATCCGCAATGTATTTATGGCGGCTATGCTCTTGTCTTTCTTATTGAGCATTGGTATGCCTGCCTCGGGGATCTTTTTCTATAGGATTGGCGATGCTCTTCTCCAAGCTTCTTTACCCAAAGCTCTATGACTTGATTTATAAAGTGTTTCTTCCATTAGACACCTCTTATGACCTCACACTTTAGGGAGCATATGTTATAATGTTATTTTCCATCTAATCACTAGGCCATTATCACCTAATATCTAGGTCATTATTCCCTATAAACCCTCATTTTAACCCTTAAAACCTACCAATTTTTCCTTGGGTTTGCAGTTGAGTTTCTTTTCAGTCACCCCCACCTTCATTAAAAGACTGACCAAAAGGGATTCAGTCACCCCTTGCCTTCATTAAAAGAGCAACCAAAAGGTCCAGTCACCTTTTTCCTTCATTGAGGGGGCAACCAAAAGGTTTGGTCACCTTTTTCCTTCATTGAGGGGGCAACCAAATGGGATGGTCACTCATTTTTTCCTGCCAAGGAGTGATTGGTCACTCTGTCTATGTGTCTAGGGAGAGACTAAGTCTAGAAGCTCCTATTTTTTCATTTGGTTTCGATGGATACGACATCCCACTAATTTCTCGGGGTTTAGTCTTGAGAAGGCTTCCATTATGAGTTCAAGAATATTACCCTAATAACTATATGGCCTTATCCCTAAAGCCCTATAAGAACCAATCCATTTCCCATGGAAAAGGAGGAGGAAAGACCTATCAAGGTTACTATGGTGATTTTGATGCAAGACCTAGGCGAGGAGCTTGGAAGGAGACCATTGCATCAACTTCTCATTTGTAAGTTGCAATATTGTTTCTTTGATTAATAGAAGGCATACTAGATGTTTCCCTCTATCTAATTGTTCATATACGTTTATGTATTCATTGGTAGATAATTAGTGTAATTATGTGTTATGATATACTATTAGATCTATTGTCAATCCATGCATGTTTGCTTTGATCTTTGGGACATTTTCATGTATGAATCAGATCTAGGAACATCCTTAGTTTATGTCTCTATTCTTGTCTTAGGCGCTGGTAGAACCTAAAGGAGCTCAACTCATGTAAGGTGCATAATCCCTACAACAACCATTGCATTCTCGTATTTATCACTTTTTAATTATATAGGGAATACTTTAGGTATTTACACAAAATTTGATCTTGAAAGAGTTGTAGTGGGTTTATGTACATATGAACATATATGTGTTGAGATTGACCTTGGTAAGGGTCTTCTCGACAAATTTATTCTCAAATGGGAAAATTCTAAGTACACACAGGTCTTGGATTATGAGAACATGATATTTAGATGTAGGATATATATCATTTACAAGCTACTTGTACCCGTTCTCATTTTCATCCTCCCATGAAAAAAAAGGACCAAATCAAAATCAAAGAGATGGAATTTTCTAGATGAATCAAGTTTGGATTTTGGCATTGATCTGAAAGAGGTACAACAACCACTAACTATTGACACTGATCAGAATGATGAAAATCAACACCCAAATGTGTTGATTGAGGAATCCACTCCTTTATCGACGGATCATATCGTTGAGGAAATGGATACAAGGCTTTCCTCTTCGATGAAATTTTTGGTAATGGAAGGCCATCTAGGTGACACAAAAGGAATCACAAAAATTATACTTATGATTCAGAGAAGGAACTAGTTCCTTCTAAGAAGCCTAATCTCTTGGCATCCAACTTCATAATTAACTATTGCAACTTATCCTTCCTCAGATTTGCAAGATGTTAAAAAGAAGGGGAAAAAGAGAAAAATTGAGGATTATTTTTTAATGACCATCAATGTACATTATTTTTGTAATTATATCCTCCTAAGTGAAATATTCACCTATATTCATATAAGTGAAATATACATCTATACTTGTTTTCCTATGTATCATGATATGCTCATGAGTGGGAAGTTGTCATCAGGATTGTGTGAGACTTGGTCAAGCTTGGACGCCCCATGGAACCATTTTATTACTCCACAAATGGCTCCCACCCTCAACCCCTCCTCATGAGATTTGAACTAGTGACTTGATGGGAACTAAACCCCACACAAACCAACTGATCTACACCTCATGGGTTCTCATAGTTATATTTTATAAGAAAATATCATGTCATATAACCTCGTAACGTAATGCCGGGTTTTCTTCTTTGTACTATATTTTTTTTCTTTTTTCTGCAATCATGGTTAAATTATGACAAAAGAGGAAACACAAATCCATATGAATTCACAATTTCCCTTTTCTTTTGGATTGGAAGATAGGTGTCTAGCATAGAATTTGGACCGAAAGGTCATGTACCCAAGTGATTATCATTTTCCATAAATAAATAAGAAACGTGCAAAATTTAAGCAAGAGCAGACAAGCAAGCAATAGTGACAATGGAATTAAGTTCCTTAATCCATTTCAAAAAATGTTGGATTGTAATTATGAGAGTGGTCCAAAGCTCTATCGATAATGTAAATGTATTTGTCGAATTAAGCCGTATCATCTTTGATTTTGATTTTTAAAATTAAACAACGCTGTGTGGCAACGCAATCCCTGCCAACGAGGTTAGAAAGAAAATTGTGGAAAATGGGGTCGAATTGTAAATGAAATGAAGTGTTCGGTGAAAAATGTATATCACATAAATGTTGTGTGCAACATGTATATCACGGAAGATGGAGCAAATATAAATGAGGGTTGGCAAGTAGAGCACCATCTATTTTTTGAAAGTATGTAGCAAACCTAATTTTTTTGAAAGTATATAACAAAGTAAAAAATTTGTTTATAGTGCAAGAATAAATTTGGAAATTTAAATGCATTTTCCATATGGACTGGTGAAAGATAAAAATATATGATCGCATAAAATTAATAGGAGATAAGAAATATAAAAAATTTAAATGCATTTGTGAACCTAGGGTATAAGTAAATGACAATTGCATTGTTGAGCACCATTTATTTTGAAATATATAAAAAAAGAAAAGTATGTAACATATAAAAGAGTAAATGCATTTTCCATACAGACTGGTGAAGGATAAGAATAAAAGTTTGTAACATATTAAAAATTAAATGCATTTGTCATACAGAGTGGTGAAAGATAAGAATAGAGGCTGTAACATATAAAAATTTTAATGCATTTTTATTTGAAATCTTCCAAAAAATAAAAGTTTGTTACATACTATTGGAAATTTTGAAATATACAAAAAAATTAAAGTTTGTTACATATAAACCGAAATTTCAATGCGTTTTTCATCTAGACTGGGATTGGGGCTCCCGCGGACCATTAGAGAAATATGTACAAGAAACATGACTGTGGAAAGAAGATAGAGGGCAATAGCTGCAAAAGAAAATAAATGGAAAGGTATAAGTGTTTGCCTATACATCTGTATTTAAGAAATTGGAATAACTGGGTTGATAAACAAAGAAGGATGCGATGAGTAAACTGACAATGAGGGTACATATGAGCCCTTTGGATATTTTCTTGCAGATGTTGTTTCATTGATGTCACCGATGACTGCGGTTTCAAGGATGTCCCCCACGACTACTGGAATGCTGGAAACTGCATGTTTCCCTTTGTCGGTAGCCTGTTTCAATTGCCTTTCGAGCCATTCTTCAATGTAGCCTCTCATTGGGGCAACACTGATCTCATTCTGGATTTTTATGTTGAAAATATCATTTTCTAATTCTCGGAATTCGATAGAAAGGTTAGAGAGAGCCTGATGAATTTCCTCATTCTGTATTGCATATTTGACTAGCCAGTCGTGGACGTGAGCTTGATCAAATTGAAGGATGTTGTAAAATTTTTGCAAAGACAAGGTCTTAAACATAGCAAACTGTTTATCGAACTCTTTCCTGGGTAAGGGTAAGGAGTTTGCGATTAAGTGGAGGTCTTAGAAGTCATAGGTTTTCTCAACTAAGTCTATATTTGACAGCTTTGTGAATAATATATATTTCTTCAATATGGATTGTTCACATGACTGAACAATGAGATGCAGGTTCTTTACTTTTTCTTTCCAACATGAATTCAATTGGCTGCTGAGGTTTTTGGATGGAATATCTTCTTCTCTTATTTTTGTTTTTGTCATATTGTTGACAATCTTGCCAAAAGGGATGACCGTTTTTAAAAAGAATTTTTTTTCATCTTTTAATTCGGCCTGCAAAAGCTCGAGAAAGCTATGTGCCTTGGTTCCAAGGGAAGTGATGGTTTGTAATATTTTCCATGCCTCGGTAACCAGTTCCACTCCTTTTTTGATATTTTTCTCCACATATCTTTTACAGGATGCGAGTAGGGTGGAGGATGCTTTTACATTGGGTGCAGGGGTGCCAGACATCACTATTGCCAAAGGATCAACAAGCAATGGCATAGGAATGAAAGCGTCTTCCAATTCCTTGATTCGATCCTTCAGTTTGGCATTCTCGGTCTCGATGCCTCCAATGGAATCATGAAGTGCTTCTTCGGTAGTGGTGTGAATTTGACAGATTTTGGGCAGCTGCATGTTGGCAACGTCAACCTCTGAACGAGATTTGCCTTTCTTATTTTTAACATTATTTTTCTGAATTATCAATTTTTTGTTTCGGCTATAAAAAAAAATGCTCTGGAAGATGAAGGATTCATCTTCGTCAAAATTTTCGGTAACGGATATGTCCATTGGATGGCTATGGTGGATGGTGTCTCCGGGCTGATCAAGGAAGCAGATCATGGTATCTATATCAGTGTCAAGTTCCATATTGTCACTCTGAATTTCTGGCTCTTCCGCCTGCCCCACATTTTTTTTTCTCTTCTTCTCTACTGGAAGCTTGTGAGAACTATCAATTTTAGAGTGAGGAGGGTCATTATCTCCACCTCCATTTGAAGAACTTTGGGTTTCTTTGTTGTTATGATGGGCTGTTGGAGCGATGCTCCGAGATGTAGTACTTTTTAGAGTGGTATTTGCGGATTGAACACTCTTGTCACTGGAGCCTTTCCCCTGTTGCGTGTACAATTTAGTGCAGCTTTGCACTGTCTGTACCTCGTCAACATCAGAGGCAGGACTGTTGTCACCACTATCTTTGTTTTTGGGTAGGTGTTTATTTACAAAACAATTTTCGAGGCCAAGTGTTTGTAAATGTTGTCTAAAAATATCATATGGGTCGAATCCTTTTATGTCTTCAACATATCTCAGGTTGGAGATACTAGAATGTGATGTGAAATCATCAATTTTGTTGACATTTTTCAACATGAACTCCCCTATTTTCCAAGGCAGAGGAATGAACTGTTTTTTTTTCTTCCTTTGGAACAGATGGAACCAGTAGTTGTATTGACGTGCTACTTCTGCAACAAACATTATGTCCATAATGTGACATGGAAGAAGAGCAGGTTGTTCCGTGGAGCCAAAAATTCTTATGATAGTGTAATTATCCAAATGTTCAAGTGTCCCCTTCTTATCCAAAAAACTAGTTGTCTGCTCAGATATGTGGGGAGCATCTTCTCCTAACAACAAAACTTTGAAAACAAATAGGAAGCCATTAAAAACCTCATAAAAACAGTGGGAAGCCTTGTGCTTCCACAGGGCCTAGTACCAGAACGTTACTGGGTGGAATTCACAATTGACATTCTTGGACAGAGACAGTCGCGGAAACCGACAGGAATGTGCTATTGCAAAAACTAAATAGGATGACATATAAAATTTCTTTTCCCTTTTGTAGCTACACAATTGGGAAGAGATTTCATGGGAAATTAATCTGCCCCAATAA
The DNA here is from genome assembly GCA_009831015.1 of Picea engelmannii. Taxonomy (NCBI): domain Eukaryota; kingdom Viridiplantae; phylum Streptophyta; class Pinopsida; order Pinales; family Pinaceae; genus Picea; species Picea engelmannii. The sequence continues at coordinate 1,458,464 of ML781212.1, read as the reverse complement.
AAAATGGCTTGTTCATTGACTGTGAAATACAAAATATAAAGTGCCATGTGGGAAACAGTAGCTATGGACTCCTGTCTCGTTATTCTTGTAAATAGCGAGGCAATTTCGCGAAATGGATTTCTAAATGAACTAACCTGCATGCTTATAATATCTTCAGGAACTAGATTCGGGTTTTCCAGAAAAAGGGGCAAGAGGTCCAATCCATTATTATGCTTTGCTAGAAACTGTTTGCAATATTCTCCTCTGAACGTCAATGTTGTCTCCGACAATTTCAGCATTTGGCGGAAGACCTGAGGTGACAAAGAAACAGAAGAGCGGTCTTGCAGTGGAATAATTATTTTCTCTGCAATAAATTTTTCGGTGCACCAAGAGACTAGGTCCTTACAAACAAAAACCTTGAGGACACAACCTACATGAGAAATCTCAGAGGTCCAAATTACTTGGTTCTATGCGGCAGAGGTTGAGTAATAAGAAAATGCCATGGACTAGTGAAAGTTCTGGTCCTCGCACCCGAAGATGTTCATTGTATCTCCACAGAACTATTGTCGAGCTGATGCCATAGGTTTCTGAGAAGTTTTGTTTGTTGCAGATGATGGTTTAAATGAATAGTTAGAGCCGATAATGTAATTTTTTGGTAAATCTTGGTTAAATGCTTATGAATGGGAAAGCTCCTCGAGCCTTTCGTTGATTAATGGCAATCTGTATTGGTGGTGCATGATGAACTTTTAGCAGTAAAGTTTATTTATTGCATATTTAGAAATGCGAAGGTGGCGAGTACGACGAAGAGAAATTAAGGAATGGAGGTTTCATGAACATACGAAGGCCACGCCGTGTGAACGGGATTTCATGATTTTGAAATGAACACTCGAAAGGGATAATATAATCCCCCTGCAAATTTTGGTTTAATGTGCATCAATACGAGATGTCCTTGAGCCTTTCGCCCATTAATGATAATCTATACGGTTTATGCATGATGACCTGTTAGAATTAAATGCCAGTAATTCCATATTTAGAAACAAGATATGTATATATATATATATATATATATATATATATATATATATATATATATATATATATATAACTTTTCATTTTCTTTTATTATAGACAAGTGTGAAGGTGATGGAGACGACGGAGAGCAAGGAAAGAATGGAAAGCTCTAAAAAGAGGTCGGATGAGATTCAAAAAAGGGTTACGGGGATAATCAGGATAGCTGAGTGTTGCACGGTCAAATTTCATGTTTCGGAATTTTTGAGAGAAAAATGTGTAAAACGAAAGAGATCACGATGGGGCAGATCAATGGTCGGTTTGTATATTTTCGGAATTCTGAAAAAGTGGCTAAGTTTGGAATAGGGAATTTGCTAATTGCATGCGTAGAAATAAGATCTTATATATAATTGCCAACTGCTAATTGAAAAGGGGTGCGGGCAAAGGAAACAACGACTACGAACTGAATATTTCTTCAACCCACCAAACCGACGATCCACCAAAGAAATTTGAACAAATGGCGAAGTATGGAAAGCAGATATATGGGATTCAAAATGGGGTGACAATAGTTCCACTAAATATGTGAGGACCTGACGGTTAAATTGTATTTCTCAGAAGTTTTCAGTGAAAAAAATTGCACCATGGAAGAGGGCATGATAGGTGGACCGTAATACGGGAGAGGGTATGATCTAAGAAAAGTTGCAAATTTGTATATAGCAGAAGTGACGGTATTGTTCGCAGGCCATGGAACAACAAAAGTCCAATGTAGAGACCGCCTAGAAGGAATTCGCGGTTGGAGAAGTTTTTGGGTATGGAATGGGGAAGCGTTTGGTCAGTGTCGCGATAAAAGAGCACGAGTGCAGCTGTGAACCCACAAGACTGCCCATGTGCTGAGAAAAGTTGACCTGACCAGCACGCAAGTCCGCCTATCAATTTGTATATCACAGAACTTTGGGTGCTAGTTGTGGGACAGGGAACAATAGAGGGTCAATTTAAATAAAGGGGAAGTGGTCGTTGGAAACATGTGAATCTGCGAAACTACGGAGCAAGGCATTTTTAGGAGAAAAACAATTAAGTAACCAGAAAGAGAAACTAGAGGGAATAAAAGAGTGGGAAAGTAGAAAGGCGGAAGGTAGCTTTTGTAAGCACAAATTGGTTCAAAGAAGCCCCATTGTTGCAAAACCATGATGTTATAGTAATTGTCAGCAAATGCGTTGTTGAAGATTAGATTTTATTGCAACGCGTGCATGTAAGTTCTTGATACATTCTTCCATGACTGTAACATATTAACTTAACTACTAAACTTCATTTTCTACAAATTGTCAGCAAATGCTTTGTTGAAGATTAGATTTTATTGGAACGTTTGAGTGTAAGTGCATTCTTGATACACTCTTCCATGAGTGCAACATATTAAATTAAGTATTAAACTTCTTGCATTATGGGTTGTTAGCATTAAAACTTAATAATTGCATGTCTAGAAACAAGAATAACGATTTTGCTGCAACATTGTACATTGGCATTGCTATGTTCTATATGCATTACGAATAGAATTGAACATTGGTTTCAAATTATGTAATCCATTTTGTGTTTGCATAAAAATATGGTGGATTCACACAGTACATTGGCATATAATTGTTAGATGTTCCATCTTAGAAAATATAAGATAAGTAAACACAATATCAAAGAAATTACGAAAGCACTGAATCATGCCAATTAGAACATGCATTAAACCCAGAAAAGATGCAATAACGAAGAGTTGAAGGCAAATATTTTTAATAGCAAATGCATTTAAAAAAGAAAAGAAAAACACTGAGTATTGTACATCTATCCTTAGAAATTGGACACAGTTATTCGGGCCAAAAAATTGAAGGTATATGCAACAAACACAGGCACGGGATCCATAGTATGTAAGATCTTTTCAATTTTCTCCTCGATGAATCATCCTGTGCTGAAATTGATATTTTTCACAAGCTTCCCCTGAGGAAGAAGACGAAAATGGTTGGAGGGAAAGTGGAATAGCCCTTAGCTGAAACCGTCTCTGCATAGTCCAAAAACATTCAGTAGCACATCTTGCACGTGCAGTTCCAAAGGCCCAACTTAGTCCATTTTGCGCAGAAGGAGATGGCTAGTAGGAAAATGCCTTGTAGCAGTGAGAGTTTTGGACCTGATTCCCGAAGATGTTAATCAATACTTTTTTGGATTGAAATATATCTCTGGGAGCATCAGCATATCATTGCTTTACCGTGAAACTCTTCTTCCCATAAGGAACTAATTTGGAACTCTAGAATTCCTACTTTTGCGCTACAAAGTGGCTATTGTGTTTACCGTCGGTTTCTTTTCTGAAACTCCTTTTGGTGTTGTCATGTAGCACCCACCCACAGGATGCTAAGCAATTAACAATTTATTTAAACACTTGCACATTAACAACTTTGTTTTATCATTATTTCATTGATTTTTATTTACACATTTCTTCTACATCTTCTCAATGATAAACCTAATAACATGATGAAATAAGTAGTAGGCTAACTTTAAGATTTAAGAACTTAAAACATAAGTATACTCAAAATATCAATAACAAAACATCACTGAAAAATACCTCCTCCTTAGCTTGTCGAAGCTCACCGTTTGTATTGTAGTCCTGGGCGCTTCCAAGTATTCTTTTCCCGCTTGCCCAGAGTGAAACAACGGAATCCTCCCTGCCAACTAGGAGCCTAGCCGGCTTCCTAGCTCCAAGAAACCTTTCGGTTTCTTGGCCCTCTGTGCCCGTGACCCCAAGAACAGCAAAGCACAAATGCTCAAAGGAAACTATCACAAGAATCATCTCTTCCAAAATGTCACAACCTCTCATCATGCTCCAACCTCCCCTCCTCTCTACTTCTTCTCCCTATTTATCAAGTTTCCAGACACACTTCCCCAAGTCTCCTCCACCACCTCATCATTATCCATCCACCTCCCTTATCTAGATATTTTGGGAAAATATTAAAATAAAACTAAACATAAATGACTTGTATTAAACAACAATAAATAAAATAAAAAGTCTTTATTC
>ML781212.1:1430829-1443764 GCA_009831015.1 Picea engelmannii | reverse complement strand
AACATACAAATAGACCTAGAGGTACACATCTCAATGTCTAACAAAGTCTAACTGACTCCAAATAAATGCTAAACTTTGAACTATCAAGATTGGTTAAACAACAATGTTCTAACTACCTAAGGTCAAAATATGGGGCATTACATGTCATCACCGCCATCACCGAGCCAGGAAGTTCTGTTCATTATGGTTGATTTCAATTTGGGCACAGGAGTGAGAAGATTCTTTGCATTGCCATCATCCATTATCATATCATCATCCATCAGATCATCTTCTTTCGGCTTAGAATTCATGGCATCAACTTCTGCGACAACCATGAATGCAAGTGGGCAGGTTCTCTGAGCAACCAAGGTTGCCATGGAATTTTTTGGCTTGAAATATATCTCTCGGTGTACCAAGGGACCATCTCCTTGTTTGATCCTGTGCAGAGGGAGATGAATAGTAAGAATATGCCCAGGAATAGTGGAACCTCTGGCCATCATGCCCCAATGTGTTTACTGTGTGTGGAGAGAATTGCTACCAAAAGTTATTAAGAATTTCCGTTTGCTTGAGACGATGTTTGAAATGAAAATCGGGGAGGGATAATATAACCCTCCACAAATTATGGTTTAATGTGTATCAATGGAATATCTCCTCGAGCCTTTCACTAATCAATGATAGTTTCTAGTGTTTGTGCGGAATAAATTGTCACCATGACAACTCACTAATTGCACAATTAGAAAAAAGTGTGAAGGTGGTGGTGACAGCGAAAAGAGATTAAGAATTATAAATTTTTTAGAAGGACCAACTTGTCCGTGCATAAAAAAAAAATATTACATCACCTTTCAAATGAATACTTGGCAAGGATAACATACTTGTGCACAAATCTTAGTTTAATTGGTAGTAATGACAAATCTTCTCCATATTTTCGGACATTAATGACAATCTTAACGGTTCCTGCAGGATGGCTACTAGCATTAAAGCTTAATTATTACATATCTGGAAACAAGTACGAAGGCAACGGTGATGGCGAAACCTTTTCCAAGAAATACCAAAGTATGGAAAGCAGTCGGGCGGGTTACAAAAGAAAAATGACAGAAGATATACCCAGGAGACGTGAGGGGTCGATGGTCATATTGCCTCTCAGTGACAGATATCGACCGTCAATTTGTATGTCGCGGAATTTGTAAATTGACAAGCAGACCTGCGGGTTGGTTGTCTCGGCATTGCACTTTCATTGTTATGTGTCCTCCAAATAGCACTCAGAGTTCCGTGATATACAGATGGAATCAAGGGCTAGTGGGTTCAAGATTTCCATTGTTTAGGTATGGCAATCACTATCAACTATCTAACATATCTAAAAACATTAATTTCAATACTAAATTATTAATATTACATATTGATCTTACATAATTTTATTAGACGAGAAAGTTTGTACAATCTGGTCAGGCGAGTTATTTAAAAGTTTTGCGACAAATGAACAATACATAGTAGACATGTACTTTTATAAACTATGGACATGAGATTTTATAGAGCATATTCGTATCCCTCATTCCATACTTAGGACTTTTTCGATTATGGGTTCTCGGTCTGGTGAGCTGAAAATTGAGCCTCTATTGTTCTATGTCCTACAAATAGCACCCACACTTCTGCGATATACAAATAGACAGGCCGACTTGCGGGTTGGTTGGTTGAGTGTTGCACTTTTATTGTCTTGTAGCGATTCCGTATTAATTCCATATTTAGCGAGTTTTTTGGATCTAGGGCTCTCGGGCTGGCGGGAAAAAAATTGGGCCTCTATTGTCCCACGCTCTACAAATAACACCCACAATTCCGTGATATAAAAATTCATAAGTGGACCTACGGTAAATTATTACTCTTAAATATTGATATTGCAGAATTTAATTAGACGAGAAACTTTGTACGATCTAGTTGGCTGAGTGATATAAAAGTATTCCGACAAATGAGCAATGCATAGTAAACATGTACTTTTATAAAGTATGGACATGATATTTTATAGAACATATGTGAATCCCTCATTCCGTACTTGGGCAGTTTTTGGATCGCGGGTTCGCAGCCTGGCGGGCTGAAAATTGAGTATCTATTGTTTTGTGTCCTACAAATAGCACCTACACTTCCACGATATACAAATTGACAGACGGACTTGCGGAGATGACTCTCTATATAAAGTATGGACATGAGATTTTATAGAGCATATGTGGATCCCTCATTCCATACTTAGGCACTTTTTGGATCGCAGGTTCGCGACCTAGCGAGCTGAAAATAGAGTCTCTATTGTTCTGTGTCCTACAAATAACACCCAAACTTCCGCGATATACAAATTGACAGGAGGACCTATGGGTTTTTTGGTTGAACATTTCATTTTTATTGTTCTAGAACATATGTAGATCCCTCATTCCATACTTGGGCACTTTTTGGATTGCGAGTTTGCAGCCCAGTGGGCTGAAAATTGAGTATCTATTGTTCTGTGTCCTGCAAATAGCACCTAGACTTCCATGATATACAAATTGACAGGAGGACTTGTGGACATGATTTTCTATATAAAGTATGGGCATGGTATTTTACAGAGCATATGCGGATCCCTCATTCCATACTTAGGCACTTTTTGGATCGCGGGTTCGCGACTAACGGGATGAAAATAGAGTCTTTAGTGTTTCGTGTCCTACAAATACCACCCAGACTTCTGCGATATACAAATTGACAGGAGGACTTGCGGGTTGCTTCGCTGAACATTGAATTTTTATTGTTCCATAGTGATCCCGTATTAATTCCATATTTAGCCCCTTTTTTTGATCTGGGGCTCTTGGGCTGGCTGACTGAACATTGCACTTTCATTGTTCTGTGTCCTCCAAATAGCACTCAGAATTCCGTGATATGCACATTCACAGATGGACTCGAGGGCTGGCTGGTTCAAATTTTCCATTGTTTAGGGATGGCAATCCCTATTAACTATCCAACATATAAAAAAACATTATTTTCAATACTAAATTATTAATATTACATATTGATATTGCAGAATTTAAGCAGAGGACAAAGTTTGTCCATTTTGGTGGATTGACTAATATAAACGTTTTCCAACAAACAAGAAATACATAGTAAACATGTACTTTTATAAAGTATGGACATGATATTTTATAGAACATATGTGAATCCCTCATTCCATACTTGGGCAGTTTTTGGATCGCAGGTTCGTGGCCTGGCGAGCTGAAAATTGAGTATCTATTGTTATGTGTCCTACAAATAGACACTACAGTTCTGCGATATACAAATTGTCAGGCGTACTTGCGGAGATGACTCTCTATATAAAGTATGGACATGAGATTTTATAGAGCATATGCGGATCCCTCATTCCATACTTAGGCACTTTTTGGATCGCGGGTTCGCGGCCTGGCGGGCTGAAAATAGAGTCTCTATTGTTTTGTGTCCTACAAATAGCACCTAGACTTCCACAATATACAAATTGACAGGAGGACCTACGGGCTGCTTGGATGAACAATGCATTTTTATTGTTCTAGAACATATGCGGATCCCTCATTCCATACTTGGGCACTTTTTGGATCGTGGGTTCGCGGCCTGGCGGGCTAAAATTGAGTATCTATTATTTTGTGTCCTACAAATAGCACCTAGACTTCCGTGATATACAAATTTACAGGCGGACTTGTGGAAATGAGTCTCTATATAAAGTATGGGCATGAGATTTTACAGAGCATATGTGGATCCCTCATTCCATACTTAGGCACTTTTTGGATCGCGGGTTCGCGGCCTGGCGGGTTGAAAATAGAGTCTCTATTATTCTGTGTCCTACAAATACCATCCAGACCTCCGCGATATACAAATTGACAGGAGGAATTGCAGGCTGCTTCACTGAACATTGAATTTTTATTGTTTCGTAGCGATCCCGTATTAATTCCATATTTAGCCACTTTTTTTTTATCAGGGGATCTCAGGCTGGTTGGTTGAACATTTCACTTTCATTGTTCTATGTCCTCCAAATAGCACTCAGACTTCTGCGATATGCACATTCACAGATGGACTTGAGGGCTAGCAGGTTCAAATTTGCCATTGTTTAGGGATGGAAATCCCTATCAACTATCCAACATATAAAAAAACATTATTTTCAATACTAAATTATTAATATTACATATTGATTTTGCAGAATTTAAGCAGAGGACAAAGTTTGTCCATTTTGGTGGACCGATTGATATAAGATTTTTCTAACAAATGAGTGATACATAGTAAACATGTACTTTTATAAAGTATGGACATGATATTTTATAGAGCATATGTGCATTCCTTATTCCATACTTAGGCACTTTTTGGATCACGGGTTCGTGGCCTGACGGGCTGAAAATTGAGGTTTTATTGTTCCGTTCCCTACAAATAGCAGCCAGACTTCCGTGATATAGAAATTGACAGGCGAAATCAGGTTGGTTGGCTGATCATTGCACTTTAATTGTCCCATAGGGATCCCGTATGAATTCAATATTTAGCCATTTTTTTTTATTGGGGGCTATGGGGATGGCGGCCTGAAAATTGGGCCTCTGTTGTTCCATGCTGTACAAATACCACTCACAATTCCGCGATATACAAATTGACAAGAGGACCTGCGAGCTGGTTGGCTCAACATTGTAGTTTCATTGTTCCATGTCCTCCAAATAGCACTCGGAGTTCCGCGATATACAGATTGACAGATTGACTTGAGGGCTGGCGGGTTCAAGTTTTCCATTGTTTACAGATGCTAATCCCTATCAACTATCTAACATATCTAAAAACATTATTTTCAATACTAAATTATTAATATTAAATTTTGATATTGCAGAATTTAATTAGATATGTATCAACAAGTACAAGCGAGACGTCAAATTTAATTTAATACGTTTGGTGTCTCGCTTGTACTTGTTGATACTTATTACGAGCTACAAACCATGTTTTGCAGATGACATCATCAAATCTTCCATACCATAGATGAATATATAGCCCAACAAACTTGTTTAGTAAACATAGTAAGAGCAGAGCGTATGCATCTTTACCTTTGGCCTTGTCGATCTGTCGACGTCTGGGATGACTGACTGCTCATGCCCATGTCACTAGTCCAATTTTTTCTGATGCAAGCATGTGCAGATGAACATCAGGACTAAACAAGAATATGCATTGTATATTGTCCATCGGAAGGACCAAATAATCGTAAAACTGTATGCATCTGAATTTTTTAACTGGATAAATGTTTAACAGTCAACAAGGCGTGAGCGCGAGGCACCATGGCCAATCTGTATATCGCGGACCCTCAGAAGCCAGGGGAGAAATATTCAACCTGCCAGCCTGGAACCCACAATTGAGAAAGTGGGTAACTATGGAAGAAGGTAGAAGCACGACCACATATGTGAATCCGTTAGTCCACCAACTAACACATGAAGGAATTTTCAGAAAGCACACTAGGTCGATGAATTAGAAAAGAAAAGGGATAATAGAAAATGGAAAAAGTAGAAATAGGGAGCGCAGAAAGGCTCATTACTGCAAATTCATCATTTTCAAGTCTAATATTATATTCCCCAACCCGCTTTGTATATTTAATTTACCAGCACACTTGGTATACCTTTTAGAAGATTGCACCATAGAACCCTCTGCTGTTGCACAGAAAAATTCATCTCCCTGTCCAAGCAACCTGTTTATTCCAAGGAAGCAACGTCGAAGATGCAATGGACATGAAGGCAAGTTAGTATGAAGAAATACATCTAAAAGAAAGAGAAACAGGTCTATTTACCCACCAAAGAGTCCTTCGTCTTGTCCAACCATTATGTTTGTTTAAATGCAGCAATGCAGCGCAAACACAACGAACATGAACCAACTTAGTATGCAGGAAGGAACGCATGTAAGAAAGATAAATTACCATGTAGGAAGGCACACAACTAGTTTAACACATATACAGACAATAAATGAAATACAAAACAACGCAATATGAAACAACAACACAAGCATGCACCTTTCTATATCCTCTTCAGCCGATGCAGTCAAGACTCCCTCGTTTTCTCCAGCTACTCTGTTTGTTTGAATGTGGGAACGCACAAAATTCAATGAACATCAATGGAAGCTGGTATTCACTGGAGAACAAGAAATATGTACACACAGCAAAACTGACTGAATGAACAATCTAGAAAGGAAAAAACGTGAACCTTTGCGCTTCTCTATCCATGGTTGTAAACGTGTAGATTTTTTTCCCTGGCCAAAATAGATTACAAGGCACAAAATATCACTCAATTGCATGGCTGCAACTAAACGATTTCTGGTTTTCCCTGGCAATTTATCCAGATATGCCCTTTAACCATGTTCTTTATCCTTTACACAGACTGTTGTGCCCACGATACAAGTTCTCCATTTTCTGTGGCAAACCACCCAGACATGCTTCCAGACATCAAAATATAATCTTGCAGAATCTTTGTTGCACATATCATATCTCAAGCACAACACAAATTATATTGTGCACACACTAGTCTATGTAGAGGAGAAAGAACATGTAATGTCATATCCGCACATTTGACCATACATGGTTTATAAATGTAGCCTACATACATATGAGTTATTCCAACAAAAAAACAATGGATATTGTAAATTCACATGTAATCCTCCAACAATTTTGCATGCAACTATTTTCTTTCATGGAAGGACTCGAGCACCGACAAAATCTCACAGAATAACAAATATCGGCCTCGACATACATGGAAAATAACACAATTGTATGTCGACTCATGGGTGCAGGGGCTGACACCATAAAGCACCCCCAAAAAACAATAATAATCCAAAAATAAATAAAAAAGAAAAGCTCCAACCATCGTCGCTGCACCCCAATCCTGCAAGGCCGAATCAAACAAAAGACAACAGCAAGGACCAAAGCAGTCAGAAAGCACGAACATGCCAAACTGCACCCCCAGGGCCCCAAAGCGCAAACCCCAGCCAAACAAATAGAACCAACAACCCACGAACCAACGAACCAGCAAGAACCACCGAGCCAGTGAACAACATATGTATCTCCAACGATTACGAAACTACATGCCAAGCATAGAAGGAACCAAAAACATACAAGGAACATGCGACTACAAATAAGCAAACATTCTTACTTGCAAACTGCAAACACTGAACAACAAACAAGGAATACAAAATGAAACTATGGCATCGAAACTTCCTTTGAAACAATGAAGTGCAGAAGCACAGGTCGAATCGCGAGTGAAACAACAACAAGAAACAACTGACAAACCAGCAAAGAAGAAGCACTCACCGAACCAGTAAACAATGTATGTAGCTTCAACGATTACGAGTATGAAACATACAATGGCAGGAACCGACAAACTAGCGAAGAAGAAGCACTCACCGAACCAACAAACAATGTATGTAGCTTCAATGGAAGAACAAGGATGAAACATAGAATGTTTGTCGAACTGGCACTGGAAAAACAAGACTGTGCAAATTCACTATAACTGTATAGAAAATTTCGAGGAAAAATGTACTCCGAGAAGCGTATTTACATAAACATTTAAGACTTCCAAGTTTTTTAAGGACCTCGCGGTATGCAAAAATGTAAGTTGTCAGGGGTGTTGGAGGACGTGGCGTCATGTAAACATTTACTCTGTCAGGCCTATTGAGGCATCTCGGAATAAGTGTCAATACATTTCAACAAATATACATCCGCCAAAGACGCCATAAAATTTGGAATTCTCAATCACTACAAAGCTTGGATATCAAAACATTTCTATATGCTTAGTACATATGAAAACTTACGGATATATTCGCCTAGTAGAAAATGATAATACAAACATTCCAACTAATGCTAGCATTAATCGACCTTCAAGTAATATAGAGAAAAATATATGATTAAAAAATATTGTCTACGAGAAAAACTTTGGATATGTTGCCATATCGTACATTGGGAATAGCGAAGCCGACAATAAGACCTCCAATATCTTATCCAATCAGATTAGTACATATATGTTGCTTTTTATTATATAAAAATATATGCTTTTAATTCCATAGCTCCAACAATAGGTATTGTGCAAATATTTCGGGTCAAGGGACAAACTAATATGTAGTCAACACATTATCGATCATTATAGTCCCTCTATGCCTACGACAGGGACTAATAAAGTAAATGCATGTAAAGGAACATTTCATCGACATTCCACTACATCAAAATTGTGCTATTGATATTAGTATTGTCATGAAAAACATACACGCCCCCATACATATAAAAACACGAAATTGTCTTTACATAAACACATATAAGATTTTATTTATTTTATAAAATATTTTAATTAATTTGTATGTATTAAAATAATAATATATTATAATAAATTAGAAAATGTGTAAGAATAGTAGCATAGATACGTTTTCATGTGTGATTTGTACATACTTACATGTAGAGTTGCACATATACATTTACATATATACTTGTCTCTAATTTGTGCACATATATGTATGTCTAGTTTTTGTTTCTTTTTTTTCTTTTTAATTATGATATTAAAGAGAAAACTCTCTCATGGATAGGTGAGCCTTCTCATTGACTAGACAATGACCAATGATAGGTTGTGGACAAATTAAAATGGGTTTTCCATTATATTGAATTTGTAGGTTCAATCTATGCAAATAAGTGAGGAGAAAAAGTATTATCTTTAATTGGCAGTTGTCATATCGTATCTAGGTTGATGTAGTTCCTAGATTAAGATACAAACTCCTACAATTAGACAACTGCACACATACAACAAGATATACCCTTCTCAACATTTTTTTAAATGAGAGAAGTGTAGTCTACAAATAGATCTAATCTAATTTCCTCATAACAAATAAGATCTACCAATGCATAATATGAAAAATCATACATCACATACATTGGAGGGGGGAAATATTGTAGATCTATATATTAGATGTGAAGAAAGTACAACATGGCATGTTACCTTAATACCATTGTAGTACCTTTCAATTGCAAGCTATCGAGACTCCTCCTTAGCCCTCTATATTAAGTGATATATCAACATATCAACAATCTACTCTCTTAAGATAGCATTAAGGATGTCTCTCTGGTTATATTCTGGTAGCATGAGGCTATGATGAATGAATTAACACTTGACCACAAGCTCATCCCCTTGATTTTTCCTTCTTTTATAGAATGGTGGAGGAGGCTTAGAGATATGTTCAAGGCTTGGAACTTAGTGAAAATAGGCCATGCACATGTTTCATGGCTCGTGTTGCATCATGGTCAGCCCATCCTTCACTAATCCCTTCATAATTATTCAAATCTAGAAGGTTATAGGGGTGATCACGTGTTTCATTAAGGAAACAAGCGACTAGTCACTCCTTGCATGAACACAACAAGTGATTGGTCACCATTTTAGCTAGAGAAAGAAGGATTGGGCTAAAAAACATGGTTTTTTGTGGCAAAAACATGTGATTTCAACAAACTAACATCAATAGGTACCATGTGAGACCTAGGGTAGTAAACATAGGTGTAATAGATGTCACCTAATGCATGAGGTCAGAAGACGAACTGATGGTTGAAATACATTACCAAAGTACTTACAATGGAGTGGCATAAGGAAGGAACTCATAGATCAAGGAACTAGTAAGTACCTGCAAATAGTTGTCAACCAAACATATAGATCATCCTTGAGGTAGGCATACCCATGCATGGATGTAGTAAAAAGTATGGCCACTAACACAATTATACATTGTGGATCCATGACGTGATATGAAAGACCATGGCCATGAAGAAGTATATAGTGGATCCATGTTATAAAAGAGATCATATAAGGCAAGAGAAAATACAATGTGGATCTATGTCACAATATACATCAGGAAGACATCTAGTATCAATGAGAATGCCAATGTGGCTTTATAAGCACTCATACAATAGTGATATACTTCATCACAACTTGGGAGGGGTAGCATAAATGAAAGCAGCCCCCAAATCCCAAGATCTTCAATCATGTGAATGGATGATTCTATGTCGAGCATGGTAAAAACCCCTTGATTATCAGTCATTGATGAATATTGTTAACAAATGTGAGCGGACCCACCAATTGGCAATAATGAAAATGAACCCCAAACTACCTAGCACAATCTAGTGAGTGTGAATAGAGTAGTTGATGTCGAACACTCATAGAATCGATTGATTAGGAGTCAATGAGGTAAACATATTGTTGATCACGAGGAATCATACCACTAATGATTGCAAGTTCCAAGGTACTCACTGGGTTCTAGATCCTTTTTCTAAATAATGAGCTAGTGTTGATAGGAAGAGACCCGCCAAAGGAGGGCCTTAATGTATCACCCATCAATCGACATGAAACAATCACCGAGATATATTGTGAAGGGATAGAATCACCATTATTGAAAAGTCTCGATAGGAAAATATAATAAGATATAAATTAATTATATAATGCAATAAGCAAAAGGTTGTGATTAATCACTCAGACATTAATAATAATAATAATAATAATATAACAACAACAACAACAACAACAACAATAATAATAATATATTATTATTATTATAATATACATTAACATCTCCATTAATATAAACTTAGGGGTAAGGAATGTTATGATAATCCATTCTTTATCTCATGTAATCGATGATGGCATGTAAGAAAGGAGAATACCCAGACATAACATACCACATGGGAGAAAATCCACATCTTTTTTTTCCTTGGGAAAAAAACATAAATTTTGCTTCGAGTAGAAAGAAAATTTACAATCTGCATAATGCATGTACAACCATGCATTTGGTCTACCAAAACTCCCAAACCAAAGAGTTTCAAAATAAAAAATAAAAGACTAAAAACAATGAGCCCCATCGACTCACCTCCCCATCAAAACTACAAAAAAGAGTGCACAAAATATGTATATACAAAACAATTGTTGAATATAAGTCCCCTAAAATAAAGTATCCCCTAAGCCATATCAAGTTTAAGTTGAGGAAGAAAGAAAATTTTTATGTAGAAACTTTGCCTCTAGATTGTGAAACTAGACATTACCTTTCCTCTAGATTGTGAAACTGGACATTCTTGTTTAGTGGCATATAAGAAGCTAAGTATCTAAACCCAAAAAATGATTATATAGTGACCGATAATGAAAATGAGAACCACAAAGTAAGTGTCAAAAGATGAAACAACAGGATGAAAAATAACAAAAACAATAATCGAGTGTGTGGTACAGGTCCCTCCGGACCCACAAAGTTTATGAACGACCTATGGTAAAACTCATTAACTACCCCTTCTCTAAATTATGTTATCTTCCACTGCTCCAAAACTAGTCGAAGACCCTCCTTATAGAGTTTATTTGATGTCTTGTTTCATTCCCTGTAAACATGACATAAAGAAAATTGCTTGTAAGATGCTAGAATGATAAACACTTCATCAAGGAGTGGAGAGAGTCTAATGTTGTGACATATTTGATATTTTTTGATCCAATTTATAACCACCATAGAGTCACCAAAGATTTGTAAAGATTTTATCCCTTTCTCCCTAGAAAAAGTGAGCAACAGTTTAAGTGCCATCAGTTCAACGTAATTGTTTGTCCCTAGACCTAGGCCCATTGCTAAATTTTAAAAACTGGAGTCAAAAAGATGTAGTACAGCCCCACCACCACAAAACTGACCTTCATTTTGTGAAGCCCAATTAAAATAGGCCCATGGCCGAGAATGGTCCAATGTTTCTACCACCACATTCCTTACTAGAGTTTCATCCTTCCCTTGAGGGAAATGGGATAATATGCTAAGACTTTGAGCCATTATGTGCTCTAGAATGGAGGATTTGTCATTGAAAATAACAAAAATTTGGGCCAACCAGACTCCCCAATTTATAAGAAGGGGGAGAGATTTTATATTGTGATTTTGTGGATTTGACATCCACATTCTCCACGCCTCTTCAATATTCTCGCAATGCCATATACAAACATGATTTAGGGCAGTTGAACATTTAGTCTGGATCTGATGAAAAAAAGGGCAATTTTGAAATAGATATGTGACAGATTCCTCATCATCTTTACAAAGGGAGCACCATCTCGGTCCTTCCATGAGTCTGTATCTCATTTTATCCCATGTGGGTACCTTATTTTTTATCATACACCATTAGAATAGGCGTGATTTTAATGGGAATTTTACTTTCCACACCCTTTCCACCACCAAGAGGGTTCTTGTTGATGTAGATCTATGTTGATTTGAGAATAACCCACTTTTGGTGTATAGATCCCATGGGGATTATTTTTCCAAACTAAGTCATCCTCCTTGTCTGTGATGCAGATATGTTCCATTTCTAGGGCTTTGATGTATTCATCCCATATGACTTCTACATCCTCTCCCAGTCCCAACTTAGAAAATTATTTCCATGATTGTCCCCAAATAGTGGTTCGTTCCATATCAGGGTAAAATCATGAAGGTGGGTAACACTTTTGCTTGTTTTATGACAAAAAAAACTGTATTTTCACAAGTTCTTCAACTTCCGGCATACAAAAGTATTTTTTTTATTTAGAATTTCACTTTACAGTAAAAACAAAAGTTGTGAATAATTTTGTTATATTTCTAATGACTATTTTTCAAATTTTTTTTATCAAGATTTGATATGTCAATTTTACAATTGTTTAACAGTATGTTCCTTAAACATGAAAGGAATGATAATGAGTTATTGTTTTCCACAACAATGTATCTATTATTAAAATTATGTTTTTAAGAAATGAAATATATTGAAACAATCTACAGAGACTCTATTTTATTATGACTATAAATTTGAATCTAACGGATGAATATTATAATTTATAGAATTTTTTTAAGATGACCAAGATGAAAACGTTGCAGATTTTAAACACGTGTTTTTCTACACCTTGTATCTATCTTAATTTTTACTTAAAAGTAAAATCTAAAAATACCCTTTTGAAGAGAACTGTTTAAAAATTATGAAT
>ML781212.1:1410587-1420824 GCA_009831015.1 Picea engelmannii | reverse complement strand
ATATATATATATATATATATATATATATATATATATATATATATATATATATATATATTACCATCAATATTTCCAAATATAATTTATTATTTTTATATAAGAAAGAAAACAAATTTTCATAAATATATATTAATATAAATTTATTCATATAATGGATTTATTTTGTTTTAAAAATACAACTTTAAATAAAAAAATATGAATAACATTCATTTATAATCAACAATATAACCATAGTTAAATTTAAATTTTTATGTGAAAATCCTAACATTTAACCATGTTTTAATCCTAAATTTAAACATAATTTAACATAGTAAAATTAAAGTTTAAATTTTACACACTTAAATATATAATAATTCTCCATCTTAATTTTTTTTCAATATAATTCTCATATTAATTATTATTATTATTAAATTTTCACTATCACATAATATTTAAATTATGCTAAAAATGAAAAATATTTTCAATATATTTAAATTATACTAAAAATATTCATGAAAAATATTTTCAATATAGTAACATATATCAAACAATTTCCTTCCCCCAAACAAAACACTATTATAATAGGTTAATCATATTATATCATTGATAATAGCCATATGGTATGGTGACTAGTACCATATCAACCATAATATGTCATTGATATCTAAGAATAAGGGTTGGTATAACAATGGTATTTGCAATGACATTGATTTATATCCAGCACATTGATCCTAATGATTTGATCTATATATGCTTGAATAACCATTGAAATTTATTAATATAATTATAAATCAATTAATATAAATAATAATATGTTTTTATGTTGATAAATCACATCTTTTTAGATTATAATATTTTTTAAATAATGTTTTTAATCTTATTTTTAATTAGGTGTTGGTATAAAACATAGTTTATAAGCAAAAGATTAATTTGTAAAGATAATAAAATCATAGAAGCATGAGTATACATTTTCATAAAAGTTAGGGCTAAGGAGTCATCTTGTATATCCTTTGTGTCCAATTTTTTAGATATTTTTTGCATGTCTCTAAACATGTAGACTTGTTTGTGCTATGTTTGTATGAGTTACTACTAGTGAATTCCTTGAGATATTTTGAAAGCTTTCATAGTTAATCTAGCTTCATATATCATTATGAAGCTTATAATATTATTAGAGAGACTCGACATTAGCAAAAAGTTTTCAGATGAATTATTGGTGTTATGTGTTATTGGTTATCACACTATGTTGAAGTTATGTAGTATCATGCATGTTGTTAAAATACAATGGATCGTCGTTTTACCTATATGTTTAGGTTTGTACTATATCTAGATGATCTATGTGTGTTTTATATTAATCTGAATGTTGTCAATTGTAATGGTTTTGAATTAGTGCAAATAAGTTCATAAGGAACACACACCCCACTAAATATTTAACACTATGTACTTTACTTAATAGCAATTATCATACATGCTTTAGGTGAGACATATTTCCTCTTGGAAGGTTGAATATGTTGGTGCACAAGACTACATCGAATTATTCTTGGACCTTGGCTCTATCACAGAGCCAACAACATGATTCCATTGTTTGGAGCTCAACCAATGCAAACTACTAGAGATGTGATGGAGGTCAGAGAAGGTTGAGATTCAAGATTGGCTCGAAGGAATGTACCTTTGTTTGAATCCCCCTCAATGAGGCACATTAGTCTACATCAATAGATTTTTTAGAGATGTCATCCATGAATATGGAGAAATATCCCTTAGGATGTTTCTTAGCGAAGTTTCCCTTCGAAAAGAGATTAATGTTATTTTAAAGAATATTTAGTATGATTCCTTTTAATTATTCAATAACTATTATTGACATTAGAAGATGGTAAACATCAATGTTCTCGATAAAAAATAAAAATAAAAATAAACATTATAATAACTAAACTAACTTAGATTGTCTTTAAGATAGTGAAGTGCATCTAAAATTTAGTATGGATGAGATGTGTAGCATTAAAAAAAAATTGTAATATGTAAAAAAATAAAATAAAACAAACAACCACACTAATAAAATAAATATATAATTATAAAATAATCTATTCTTATTTATTTTAACCTCAAATTTTAAACATTGATAAATTATATCTTAATTTTTTTTTATTTTTTCAATACTTATAAATTTATAATTAAAATAGATTTATACTAATTTTAAATTTAAATCTTTTAAATAAAATATATATATTAAAATAGATTTATACTAATTTTAAATTTAAATCTTTTAAATAATATATATATATATATATATATATATATATATATATATATATATATATATATATATATATATTCTCCTTGATAAATTCAATATTAAAATCTATTTGACATAAAAATATTTTGGCAATTTGTGTATACATATATGTTAATGACATAAAAATATTTTGGCAATTTTTGTATACATATATGTTAATTACATATATCACGCAATAGAATATAAACCCCAAAGATTACAAATCTTATAACAAAAGCATAACCCCTTTTCAAAAAGATGTGTATATATCATCTATTAAAAAAGTTTATATATGTATATATCATCTATAAAGCATAATTCTGCATTCTGATGCAGTAGCATTTCAAGCGAGTCAGCGTGGAGGCAAAAGACATCTGGACAAGCGCCCAACACAAATTTTGAAATTGTCTTGAAGTTAATGCGCCAATCTTAAATGAGATAATTAAGAAGGAGCGCACTTGTAAAATGTAAACGGACCTTGAGCGATCCGCTCTCATCCTTGGTAGGTAGAAGGAATTTATAGTAGTTAATGGAAGTAGATAGAATTGAATGTTAGATTAGATAGTTTTAGAGTGCAAGAGGGAAACGGGATATAGACACCCTCATTGTGTATTGTAACATAAGTGTGCTAAAGCATAGAGAGATTATGCCAATTGAGAGCATAGAGGAGAAGCAGAGAGTTGTAGTGAGAATTCCATGTACAGAAGTTCTGGATTAATACAAAGAAGGTTTTGATTCAGACCCATGGTGTTCATATATTCTCTGTGTATGCATTTTTGAATGTTATGCTCATTAATTTTTTACTCTTTTTGTCATGCAATTGCTTTTATGCTATGTATGAATGATTTCTTGTTGAATGTTTGAAATCTGAGAGAGAGAGAGTAAGAGAAATGAGTTTCAATTGTTTCTTTATTTGAGCAAGGGTTCCTGCAAGGAGTGCAATGGAATTTTCCGCAAGGAGTGCGTTGACAAAGGGTTCAGAGGTTTGTCTCTGAAAGCTCAGACTAGATAGCTTTTGTTCTCATTTCTACAGAAGTGCAGTCAGGCACAGGAGCCGTGCAAGGAGTGCGGAAGCCGAGTTAAGTCTCAGAGTTGCGAACCTGAGCGAAGTATTGAGAGACTATTGTTTCAGGTGTGCGCAGAGTCGAACGATTTCAACACTTGGAAGTGCTTGAAAGTCTGCCGCAAGGAGTGCGTGCAAGGGTTTTCTGAAAGACTAGAAGTAGTGAGAAAGTTCAGAAGGATTATAACCTTCGAAGGAATCGAAGGAAGGCACGAGGCCAAGCACCTTGAAAATTTGAAGGAAGGCGTAGTGACGTCGGACCGTGGGAGGACGAGTTCTCAAGGAAAGAGAACAGACGGTCGGAATTCTCTGTGGAGAATTTGCGAAGTCCCATGGGTCGTCAGATCTCACGAAAGAGCAGGGGAGTTACGGCAAGTATTCCCAAAGGTTCTAAGCTCAGGAGGAGTAGAGTTGTAGATCCAAGCCACATGAGCCGTTGGATTTACCCGTGAACTTCTATTTCGGGTTTTTGTGAGTGGAAGTCCCGAAATTTTGGCAACAGGATTTGCGAAATCACAAAACGCGAAGTCCCGAAGGCCGAAAGGTTTGTGTGGGCCATAGAATCAACCGGGTGGACAAGTGGCGCACTATCGACGCGAAAGTCAAATTCCGTTGACCGTTTCAGGGTTTCGTGGGGTGAAGTCCCAAAACCTTTGCATTAGAATTCGCAAAATTGTGAAGTTCGAAGTCCCGATGGAAAGAGGGGCTGTTGAAAATTCAAAGCTTGCGAGCGTATCAGAGGTTTGGTAAATTAGGATTCGGGAGTCGAGGAGACGAGTGGCTCGACATCGCGACCGCAGAAATTGCGATAAGGAGAAATCTGGAAGAGAAAGAGGAAAGGTCAAGCGTTGATTGTTTCGGGTTTCTGGAGATTAAGAGACAAGGTGCTTGACCACCGGATTCGCGAAGGTGCGAAGTTCGATCTCTCGAAATACAAGGGGGGAATTTCTCGAAGTTGGTTGTGGGTGCAGATTTCCCGAAAGGGAAATATAAGAGCCGTTGTTGAGAGCTCTTCGGGCCAAGGTGTAACACCCTGTTTCCCCCAGCTTGTAAATATAACTGGACTGCCCAAGAACTATGGCAAACTCATAAATGTGAATATGTGATGTAAATGGACCTCGAGGAAGAGGTCAATGAATGTGAATAACATTTTGAATTTATTGCAGGATAGTTGAGAGGGGATGTGCAGAAAAAGAGACCACGATGGCGGTGGATGGCACCTGGAAAGGTGGCATTAACTTCCACCGAGAATTTAATACCGTATTTGGACTCCACTGGCCCGGAGAACCAAAAGCGGCTTGCTGGCCCTGAATTTAATGCCTTGCAGGCTGGCAAGTTGATGGCTTAATGAGGGATGGGGAGGTGAACCGCCTATCCATAGAGTCGTCAGGCCTGATTAGCGCGAGGGTAATCACGCCACACGCAACCTCGCAAGAGGATAAGACATGGGGAAGAAGTGATTGGAGAGGGCAGACGCAAGGGGAACTCTGGCATTACGCAGAGTGAGTGATAGCAGAGAGGAAGGATTGCAACCTTNGTGGTCTCATCTCGGGGGTGGCTAGTTGTAAATCCACTGGTATTCTCTACGCCTATGGTTGGGTGGAAACGAGTACCCCTCTCAGCAGTCGCACCCACTTCTGATGTTATTTCTGATAAGTGTTTTTCATATTGCATCTTGAAATTCATATCCTGACATATATGCTCATAAACTGTGAAATTGTGAACGATTACAGTATAAGAATGTCTGTGCAGTATTTTGATAAGAAATGTTAGATATATGCTTATAACAGAAAGACCCCACATGGCTTATGTTGATAAATGAATTTAATTATGCATGAGTTGAACCAAGTCAGATTTCCAGTCCATCCTCGGGAGTTTGTTTCCCTTTGTCTGTCTCCAGGAAATCCCTAGAATAGATCTCTTCGCAAAGATTCCCTCCTTGAAAAGGTTTACCAAGAACCTGGAAAAAGGACTTGAATGTGCAAGTCTTAATAACCCTGTACGAGGAGGAATGACCCTCTTAAAATTTCGAAGTAGCAGCGTAAGGATAAGTAACGAATAGACAGATGAAATCCTGTCGGAAGACCCATGGTCATTCACGACCGTCAGATTGACGAAAGTAACAAGGGCGTTACATACCTTGCCCCTTTTTCTCTCTATATTCATGAATAGCGATGAAATCGGGATCGTAGACCCCCCCCCAAGGTCCATGAGAACATTTGGACCGTCGATCTTTCCACATCCACGAAGTAGTGGAAGAATGCACGAGGTGGGATAGATCTGAGTCGTTAGATCTTGAGTAGATACCTGTCAGTTGTCAGATCTGACAGAAGTTGTGCGAGGGTTAAGCTCGTGAATAGAAGGAAAAATCTCGAAAGGAGGGTTGGCTCATCGGGGTTTCACATATCGGGAAATCGGAAGTCTCGATGACATGAGATCGAGAATTTCCATGGGAAATTACCCAGAAACGATCTGGACCGTCCGTCAGTGGAGACACGTGGCGGAGATCGAGGCGTCGGGAGTCGGGATATCGACATTCCCGTGGAAAGGAGATCAGGTAAGTCCACCTTGAAAACCTCGAAAAAAATCTGGGTCGTCCATCTGAGAGAGGACGCGTGTCACGCGATCGTCCATTCCAGAGATCCGGGCATTGGACATCGGGATATCGGCATTCGGGAAGTCGGAGTTCCTGAGGTCGTGAAACTTGGGACATCAGAAGTCTCGAAAACGCGAGGAGCGATCTGAACCATCCATTCACTTGGGACACATGTCAGAGATCTGAAGGGAGTCGGAGTCCGGCATTTCACGAGTCCTAGGGACGAGGCGTCCAGGACATCAGAAGTCGTGAAATCCCGAGAGTTAACCAGGACTGTCCATCAAAGGAGGACGCGTGACAACAATCGGAGCCATCGGGGAAAGTCCTGACAGAAAGTCGTCTGTCGACATTTTGGTCATCGGGATATCGGGAATCCTGGTGACAAGAGGTTTGGGCATTTCAAAACCGCGAAGTCCGAAACCCCGACAAGGAGAAAAGTGCCATTGTGGGCTAGCTGCAAATGTATCAGGATTCGGAGGATTGGGAATCCCGTGGGCCAATGCATTGCGGCATTTAAAATCTCGAAACCCCGACGAGAGGTAAGACTGCGGTCACGGGGATAACGGTCGTATGGGCCAGGAGCCTAGCCAGGAGAGCTGGTGCATAAAGAGCACGTCGGGATTCGAGGGATCGCGAATTCTGAGGACGAGTGTATTTCGACATTGAAAAGTTTGAAAACCCGATGAGAAGGTATGGCTACGGTCATATAGGGGGAAGGTCATGTGGACCACGAGCTTAGCCTGGAGGGATAACGGGAGTTGGAGCATACCCAAAACCCCGGAAGAAGGATAAGGCTACGGTCTTGTGAAATAGTGGTCACATGGACCAGAGCATAGCCAAGAGGGCTAACGCGTAAAGGGCGCGTATCAGTGAAATTGTTCATCGGAGATCGGGAGTTCGAGAGGACAAGAACTTTTGTCTTCGTGGATCACGAAACCCCGAAACCCAAAACTATCATCGAGGAAATGTCACAGGCACGTGAAGAAGAGGCCATGACAGGGAAATAAAGACCTATGGATCGGGATTTTCATTTCGCTGCTGCAAGCTTCGGGGATTCTCATTGTTGAGAAATCAACGAAATAGTTTGATTTTAGGTAGTGGGTATGTTACAAAGTGGTATCAGAGCATGGTTACAACACTCGGCCTGATTGGGCTCATGAACAAGTTGCGCATAATCTTTATTTGAAGCACTCCTATGAGGAGTAACCCCCTAACTTGACTCTCTTGTCCAGGATTAAAAGCTTGAAAAATGAGAACCTGACTGTGTATGCATGTGAAAGAGTTATAAATTATGCGCAAATTATAAAAATGTATTTAACTCTTGACTAATATCCATCGTTTACCTTTTTCACTCTAGCAGACAATCAGCCGTGGGAATTTACCGACGTAGAGAATGGTGACTCACCAAGAGATGGGAGAAGGCTCCGACAATAGAGGCGAAGAGTTTGACAAAATAAGAGCAATAGGAACCCCTACAGACCTAGCCGAGACTGTGAGGAGTCTCATGGTTGAGTTGCAAAGCTGCAAGGCTGACAATGAAAGGATGATGAAAGAACAGGAAAAGAAAACTGAAATTAATGCAGTTTTACTGCAGAGCTTATCCGACCTACAGTGACAAATGCAGCATGAACCTGAGATGCAAAATCATGGTCGTATCAGTGGCCATACTGAGAGAAGCACGTCAAGAAAGGTCCACCCCGGAGGTAAAGGACTAGTGCCAGACGATTCCACTGAGAAGGAAGTTGACGATTTAGAAGGCTCTTCCAATAGCAGGACCAGTTCCTATTCTCAAAGAAAACAAAAGAAGCAAAAGACTTCCAAGAGTCATAAATTTGAGGAATTCAAAAAGTCCAAACCTCCCTCCTTCGACAGTGAGATAAGGAAGGGAGAGGAAGCCAAGACCTGGCTACTTGGACTGAAGAAATATTTCAGAGTCCATGATTTTTCAGAGAATTTGAAGGCCCGAGTGGCCACTTTCAACCTGAACGGAAAGGATTCCATCTGGTGGGAAGACCTTAAGAATATGAAAGGGGTCCGCGAGGAGGACCTATCTTGGAAACGGTTTGAGAAGTACTTCCGGAAGAAGTATTTGTCAGAAAGATATTTCGACGAGAAGGCTAAAGAGTTTTATGAACTCAAACTGGGACAACTTACTATGGAGGAATATGTCAACAAATTCCTCGAATTATTGAGATATGTACCCTACATCAAAGCAGAGAAGGAGAAGGCACAATGCTTCATCAATGGGCTACCCAA
Source organism: Picea engelmannii (assembly GCA_009831015.1). NCBI lineage: Eukaryota > Viridiplantae > Streptophyta > Pinopsida > Pinales > Pinaceae > Picea > Picea engelmannii. Next base: position 1,412,664 of record ML781212.1, on the reverse strand, counting down.
GGAATACCAGAACCAAATCGAATTCGACGAGCCAAAGACCTTAGAAGACACTATACGAAAGGAAACATATTGTCATGAACAATATGGACATCGAGCAGAGTCTCATGGAGACTGGAAACAGAAGAGTGGTTCGAGATTTCAGAAAAAGGGGAGCAAATCCTCAGGATTTAAAAACTACAAAAAGAACCCCAGAATGAACTTCCCAACCCGAAGTGTACTCCAGTAGAAATTTCCCTTGGTAGATGGAAATAAAACTCCTGGACCTATACCAGTAAAGACTAATAACCCAAAGAAAGAACCTCTGAAATGTTGGGGCTGCGGAGAAGAGCATCTCCTGAGAGACTGTCCATACCGACAATAGAACAGTCGGAAAATTTATAACATGCAGGAAGCTACCACAGTCAATGATGTGGCAAGGAGTGTGCCGCAGATTTATGCAGCCTTGGATAATAACCAAGCTGACCACCAAGCTTCAGTGGTGGAAATAGAAGGTATGATTTTCAACCATCTGGTGTCTATTTTGATTGACCCTGGTTCAAATTTGAGTTATATAGCCCCTATAACTATTGATAAGTGTAAACTACAGCCACAAAAGAAAACTAAACCATGGTTGGTACAGTTAGCCACTGGCACCAAAAGAAAGGTAGTAGAGGTCATACCAGCCTGCCAATTAATGTTGGGTGAATTTCCCACCCAAGCAACCCTTAATGTATTACCCCTGGGATCATACGACCTGTTGATTGGTATGGACTGGCTGGCCGCCCATAAAGACAAATTGGACGGTTACCATAAAACCTTAGAATGTGTGAGCAAAGAAGGAAAAAGGATAACCCTCCAAGGGATCCGAAAACCGGTCTCGGTGAGACAAATATCAGCCCTGCAAATGAGAAAGTATTGTTGAAAGGGATGTCCCCTATATGCAATACAGGTGCTAAAAACAATCGAAGGCGCTAAACCCAGCCCTGATGATCACCCTATCCTGAGAGAATACAAAGATGTGTTTCCGGAAGAGGTACCGGGTCTACCTCCGAGAAGAGACATTGACTTCTCGATAGAACTCGCACCAGGAGCGGTGTCGATGTCCAGGACACCCTACCGGATGAGCACACCTAAATTAGTTGAACTCAAATTGCAATTGAAAGAAATGATGGATAAGGGTTATATTCGACCCAGCGTGTCCCCATGGGGAGCACCAGTCTTGTTTGTGAAAAAGAAGGATGGCACCCGTAGACTGTGTATAGATTATAGGCAACTTAATAAAGTAACCATAAAGAACAAGTACCCCTTGCCCAGGATCGATGATCTATTTGACCAGTTGGGAGGCGCGTCTATTTTCTCAAAGGTTGACTTGAGGTCGGGATACCATCAAGTCCGAATTAAGGGTGAAGACATCCATAAAACCACTTTTCGGACACGATATGGTCACTATGAGTTTGTGGTAGTGCCATTCAGGTTAACCAATTCCCCTGCCACTTTCATGTGCTTAATGAACAATATACTCAGTAAATTTCTAGATAAATTTGTATTAGTTTTTATTGATGACATTTTAATCTACTCTAAGAATAGAGAAGAACATGAAAAACATCTTAGACTTGTGCTGCAAGTGCTAAGAGAGCATCAACTCTATGCCAAATTCAGTAAATGTGACTTCTTTCAGAAGCAAATACACTACTTGGGACATGTTCTATCTGAGGAAGGGGTAGTAGTAGATCCTAACAAGATCAGGTCTATCATGGAATGGCCTACCCCAAAGGATGTCTCAGACATCAGATCCTTTATGGGATTGGCGGGATACTATAGGAGATTTATAAAAGATTTCTCCAAGATTGGTTGTCCAATCACTGCCCTCCAGAAGAAGGGAACAAAATTCCTATGAACACAACAATGTGGAGAAAGATTCCAAACCCTGAAACATCTACTAACCCATGCACCCGTGTTGAAAATCGTTGACCCAGAAGCTGACTTCCTTGTGTGCACAGATGCCTGTAAAGAAGGGCTCAGAGGAGTCCTTATGCAGGAAGGAAAGGTGATCTGCTATGAATCCCGAAAATTGAATGAACATGAGGTCAACTATGTG
>ML781212.1:1391431-1409107 GCA_009831015.1 Picea engelmannii | reverse complement strand
CTGAATTTAATGCCTTGCAGGCTAGCAGGTTGATGGCTTGATGAGGGATGGGGAGGTGAGCCGCCTATCCGTAGAGCCGTCAGGCCTGATCAGCGCGAGGGTAATCGCGCCACACACAACCTCACAAGAGGATAAGGCATGTGGAAGAAGTGATTGGAGAGGGAAAACGCGAGGGGAACTCTGGCATTACGCAGAGTGAGTGATAGCAGAAAGGAAGGATTGCAACCTTCGCTCCTGGTCACTGGAAGACAAAGAGACGCAGTCTCACAGCATCATGGTCTCAGCTCGGGGGTGGCTAGTGGTAAATCTGTTGGGATTCACTACACCTACGGTTGGGTGGAAACGATCACCCCTCTCAGCAATCGCACCCACTTCTGATGTTATTTCTGATAAGTGTTTTTCATATTGCATCTTGAAATTCATATCCTGACATATATGCTCATAAACTGTGAAATTGTGAATGATTACAGTATAAGAATGTCTATGTAGTATTTTGATAAGAAATGTTAGATATATGCTTATAACAGAAAGACCCCGCATGGCTTATGTTGATAAATGAATTTAATTATGCATGAGTTGAACCAAGTCATATTTCCATTCCATCCTCGGGAGTTTGTTTCCCTTTTTCTGTCTCCAGGAAAGCCCCAGAATAGATCTCTTCGCAGAGATTCCCTCCTTGAAAAGGTTTACCAAGAACCTAGAAAAAGGACTTGAATGTGCAAGTCTTAATAACCCTGTACGAGGAGGAATGACCCTCTTAAAATTCTGAAGTAGCAGCGTAGGGATAAGCAACGAATAGATGGATGAAATCCTGTCGGAAGACCCATGGTCATTCACGACCGTCAGATTGACGAAAGTAACAAGGGAATTACATACCTTGACCCTTTTTCTCTCTATCTTCATGAATAGCGATGAAATCGGGATCGTAGACCCCCCCCCCAAGGTCCATGAGAACATTTGGACCATCGATCTTTCCACATCCATGAAGTAGTGGAAGAATGTGCGAGGTGGGACAGATCTGATCCGTCAGATCTTGAGCAGATACCCGTCAGTCGTCGGATCTAACAGAAGTTGCGCGAGGGTTAAGCTCGTGAACAGAAGGAAAAATCCCGAAAGGAGGGTTGGCTCATCGGGGTTTCACATATTGGGAAATCGGAAGTCTCGATGACATGAGATCGGGAATTTCTATGGGAAATTACCCAGAAACGATCTGGATCGTCCGTTAGTGGAGACACGTGGCGGAGATCGAGGTGTCGAGAGTCAGGATATCGACATTCCCATGGACAGGAGATCGAGTAAGTCCACCTTGAAAACCCTGACATAAATTTGGGTCGTCCATCTGAGAGAGGAAGCGTGTCACGCGATCGTCCATTCCAGAGATCCAGGCATTAGACATCGGGATATCGACATTCGGGAAGTCGAAGTTCCTGAGGTCGTGAAAGTCGGGACATCAGAAGTCTCGAAAACGCGAGGAGCGATCTGAACCATCCATTCACTTGGGATGCATGTCATAGATCTGAAGGGAGTCGGAGTCTGGCATTTCGCGAGTCCTAGGGACGAGGTGTCCAGGACATCAGAAGTCATGAAATCCTGAGAGTTAACCAGGACCGTCCATCAAAGGAGGACGCGCGGCAACAATCAGAGCCATCAGGGAAAGTCCCGACAGGAAGTCGTCTATCGACATTTTGGTCATCGGGATATCGAGAATCTTGGTGACAAGAGGTTTGGGCATTTCAGAACCGCGAAGTCCGAAACCCCGACAAGGAGAAAAGTGCCATTGTGGGCCAGCTGCGAACGTATTGGGATTCGGAGGATCGGGAATCTCGTGGAACAATGCATTGCGGCATTTAAAAGCTCGAAACCTCGGAGAGAGGTAAGACTGCGGTCATGGGGATAACGGTCGTATGGGCCAGGAGCCTAGCCAGGAGAGCTAGTGCATAAAGAGCACGTCGAGATTTGAGGGATCGCGAATTCTAAGGACGAGTGTATTTCGACATTGAAAAGTCCGAAAACCCGATGAGGAGGTATGGATGCGGTCATATAGGGGGAAGGTCATATGGACCACGAGCTTAGCCTGGAGGGATAACGAGAGTTGGAGCATACCGGGATTTTGCAGTCCAAAACCCTGAAAGAAGGATAAGGCTTCGGTCTTTTGAAATAGTGGTCACATGGACCAGAGAATACCTAGGAGGGCTAACGCGTAAAGGGCGTGTATCGATGAAATTGCTCATCGGAGATCGGGAGTTTGAGAGGACAGGAAATTTTGTCATCAGGGATCACGAAACCCTGAAACCCAAAACTATCATCGGGGAAATGTCACAGGTGCATGAAGAAGAGGTCGTGACAAGGAAATAAAGACCTGTGGATCAGGATTTGCATTTCCCTGCTGCAAGCTTCGGGGATTCTCATTGTTGAGAAATCAACAAAATAGTTTGATTTTAGGTAGTGGGTATGTTACATAAGGAGAGAAGAACGATCCTATGTACGTAACCTTCCGACCCGCGGGTTGAGGAGGGTTGCGTCATCATTTTTGGTATCAGAGCTCAGAAAGGTTCTTTGCTTTCTATAGCAGAGAAAAAGAGAATTCACAATGTCGCCAAGAAGAAGGGACAGACAAACACCCGATCCACCAGAGGAGAGGGAAATGTCGAGAAGAAGAGGTAGGAAGATGACTGATCCAACCATGGAAAAAGAAATGCATGATTTACGTGCCAAACTTGAAGACATGGAGACAACACAGAGATGCACAGTCAGTGTTGGGGATCTTAGTGGTTCCGAAAGTGAAATTGAGGCTGAACATGAAGAAAAATAAGTTGTCGCCGAAGATGCAGCAAACAAATGTTTGATTAGGTCTATTGCAAGAATGGGTGCAAGAGAGAAAATGGGCATTCCAATTTATGAGGGAAATCTAGATGTAGAGGAGCTTCTAGGCTAGATTAGAGCCCTAGACACATACTTTGACTATGAAGATGTCGAAGAGGACAAGAAAGTCAAACATGTTGTCACAATATTGAAGGGACATGCAACATTGTGGTGGGATGAACTACAAGCTGAAAAACACTGCAAAGGCAAGCAGAAGATCAAGAGATGGGACAGGATGATTGCAAAGATGAAGGCGAAATTCATCCCCAGATATTACCATATCACTCTGTTTCAAAGAATGAAAAACTTGAGACAGAAGCTGATGACAGTGAAAGAATACACTGAAGAATTCTACAGGCTGAACATCAGGGCAGGTCATCGGGAAAGCGATGATGAAAAAGTTGTCAGATACATGAATGGCCTAAGATATGACATTCAGGATGAGATGAGCATGATAACCATCCGAACGGTGGAAGATGCTTATCAAATGGCTCTAAAACCTGAAGAGAAGTTGAGCCGAAAACAGGTTCAAAGAGGCCAAGGCAGAAGTTAGCCCAGAGGCAAATCAGTTGCCCAGGATAAAAACCAGAAGCCCAAGGAGGACTGGAAGAAACCTTAGACTTGAACTGAGAGGGGTGGAACCTCACAACGAGGGCAGCATACTGAACATAGAGGAGATTATGTTGATAATAACATGTTTCCTCGTACTAGAGGTAGAGGAAGAGGAAGAGGTGGAGTAATAACCTGCTTCACATGTGGAAAGAATGGGCATAAGTCTTACGAGTGTCCAGATAAAAGGAAAGAGAGTGGAGAGACTCACATCGCCGAAGCACAGAGGCGAGATGTTGAAGGTGGAAGATCACTGATGATGCGAAAAGCTCTTTTGATACCAGAGAATGAGGTGGAGAGTTCAGTCCAAAGAAACAGACTTTTTTGGATTGCTTGCAAGACCAAGGACAGGGTATGCAAGGTCATTGTGGACAATGGTAGCACAGATAATCTCATTTCTATAGAGATGGTAGAAAAGATGGAGTTGGAGACAATTTATCATCCAAGCCCATACAGAGTTTCGTGGCTACAAAAAGGACATCAGGTAACTATCACTAAACAATGTTTAGTTGAATTTAAGATAGGAGGATATGATGATAAGATACTCTGTGATGTTATTCCCATGGATGTTTGTCATCTATTGCTGGGTAGACCATGGAAATATGACAGGAATGTGATTCATGATGGGAGGATGAACACATACACCCTAGAAAAGAATGGGAGAACTCACATGTTGCTTCCAATCAAGGATAAGGAGGTGAAACCGGAAGTAAGTAACACCGTACTTCTCATGAGTGGGAAGGAACTTCTTACAGAGGTTAAGAAGAAGGAGGATCCACAGTTCATTGTGGTCAGGAAACCGAAGATTGTTTTGACCAACACAAGGGTAGATGATTTACCAGAAGAAGTTCAGGAACTGCTGGAAGAGTTCACTGACATAGTAGTGGACGAATTACCTCGTTCGTTGCCACCGATCAGAAGTGTGAGTCATCACACTGATCTCATACCAGGAGCCATTTTGCCAAAAAACGTTGCATACATATTGACGCCGCAAGAAAATGAAGAGGTCAAAAGACAAGGCCAAGATTTGTTGGACAAAGGATTGGTTAGGGAAAGCTTGAGTCTGTGTGTTGTTCCGACAGTACTCAGTCCGAAGAAAGACGGAGGCTGGAGGATGTGTACTGACTCGAGGGCGATCAACAAGATAACCATCAGGTACCGATTTCCATTGCCAAGGATGGATGATCTGATGGATTGCTTGAGGGGAGCAAAATTCTTTTCAAATATTGATTTGAAAAGAGGTTATCATCAAATCCATATGAGAGAAGGTGATGAATGGAAGACAGCATTCAAAACCAATGAAGGGTTGTATGAATGGCTTGTTATGCCATTTGGTTTAACAAACGCGTCAAGTACTTTCATGAGGCTGATGAACGAAGTCCTGAGGGAGTTCATCGAGAAATTTTTTATTGTATATCTGGATGACATACTGGTTTTCAATAAAACAGTGGCAGAGCATCTGAAACATTTGGCTTCAATCATGCAGAAATTATAGCAGGAGAAGTTGTTGATAAACATGAAGAAATCCTCATTCATGAAGACAAAGCTCATTTATTTGGGATTTGTTATTTCTGCAGATGAGTTGAGGATGGATCCAGATAAGGTGGAGGTAATCAAGAATTGGCCATCACCGAAAAACATATTTGAGGTGAGAAGTTTTCACGGATTGGCTAGTTTCTACCGAAAATTCATTAGGAATTTCAGTGGAATTAGTGCACCGATGATGGACATAGTGAAGAAAAGAAACAAATCTTTTCACTGGATAGAAGAAGCTGAGAAGAGTTTTAATCTGTTGAAGAGGAAGATTACGAAACAACTAATTTTGTTGTTGTCGGATTTCCAAAAGACATTTCAGGTGAAATGTGATGCAAGTGGATTTGCAATAGGAGCAGTCTTGAGTCAAGAGGACAGGCTGATAGCATACTTCAGCGAGAAGTTGAATGAAGCGAAAGTGAAATACTCCACTTATGATAAGGATTTTTATGCTATTATACAGGCATTGAAGAAATGGAGACATTACTTGATCCCGAAAGAGTTTGTCTTGTATAGAGACAATCATGCACTGCAATTTGTGACTCAACAGGAAAAGTTGAATCAGAGACACGTTAAATGGGTGGAATATACGCAAAATTTCACTTTTGTGATTAAACATATTTCTGGTACTACTAACAAAGTTGTTGATGCTTTGAGCAGGAAGTGTTTGCTATTGCAGGAGTTCAGAGTCAAAACGTTGGGTTTTGATGACCTCAGGGAGATGTACAGGGATGATCCAGATTTTAAGGAGGCATACGAAGCAGCTGAGAATCCAATTCTCAGAGATAGAAGCCAATGGATAGAATACATAATCCAGGAATGATTGTTGTTTAAAGGTAATCAACTTTGTATTCCGAAATGATCCATGAGGGAGAATCTGCTAAAGGAGAAACATAGTGGAGGATTGGCAGGACACTTTGGTCATGACAAGACGTTCGCAAAGTTGAATGAGTCATATTTTTGGCTGGGAAAGCGAGAAGATGTCAAAATATTCATGGACAGGTGCAGAATTTTCTAGCATTCGAAGGGAAGGAAACAGAATGCAGGGTTTTATCAACCATTGCCCATACCTGAGAGGTCGTGGGATGCAATCAATATGGATTTCATATTGGGGTTGCCAAGAACACAAAGAGGTTTTGACTCAATCTTTGTGGTGGTGGATAGATTTTCCAAGATGGCACACTTCATTCCATGTCAGAAGGCCAGTGACGCAACTCACATTGGGAATCTGTTTTTCAAAGAAGTCATTCGACTTCACGGCTTACCAAGGAGCATAGTTTCGGATTGAGACACCAAGTTCATAGGACACTTCTGGAGGACCTTATGGAAGAAGCTGGGAACTAACTTGTCATTTAGTTCAGCTTATCATCCTCATACATATGGACAGATAGAAGTGGTGAACAAAAGTCTAGGAGACTTGCTGAGAAGCCTAGTGACAGAACACTGTGGCCAATGGGACAACATATTACCATAGGTGGAGTTTGCTCATAATGACTTAGTTAACAGAAGCACAGGGAAGAGTCCATTTCGGATTGTCTATGGCATGCAGCCGAGAGGAATTTCTGAGCTGAGAGATTCAGAACAGACTGCAATTAGGAGTGCTAGTGTAGAAGATTTCGCAGAGGCGATGAAGGAACTTCACAGCCAAGTGAAGGAGCGATTGCAGAATTCGAACCAGGAGTATAAGCGCAAAGAAGATCAACATAGGAGACAACTTCAATTTGAGGTTGGTGATTTGATTCTGGTACATTTGAGAAAAGAAAGGTTCCCGAGAGGAACATATAATAAACTGAAGATGAAGAAAATTGGGCCATGTAAGGTCTTGAAGAAATTTGGGGCAAATGCTTACGAGATTGAATTACCCGATGGGATCGGAATTTCTCCGATATTCAATATCGCAGATTTGTACCCATATAAAGCTGAGGAAGTAGAAGCAGGAAATAAACATCCAAAGGTCCAGTGGACAAAACAGATGCCAGTTGCAGAGAAGCCGCAGATGGAGCGCATACTAGACAAAAGACTAAGCAAAAAGACCAGGCGAAAGCAATACTTTGAATATTTGGTCAAGTGGAAGGGCCATCGAATTGAAGATGCCAGCTGGGAGAATGAAGTAGAGATCCAGAAGCATGGATAGACAGTGTGTGAGCTCATGGACAGGAGCCCATGAAATATTTCAAGCGAGGGAGTATGATGCAGGAGCATCTCAAGCGAGCCAGCGTGGAGGCAAAAGACAGTTGGACAAGCGCCTAACGCAAATTTTGAAATTGTCTTGAAGTTAATGCGCCAATATTAAATGAGATAATTAAGAAGGAGCGCACTTGTAAAATGTAAACGGACCTTGAGCGATCCGCTCTCGTCCTTAGTAGGTAGAAGGCATTTATAGTAGTTAATGGAAGTAGATAGAATTGAATGTTAGATTAGACGGTTTTAGAGAGCAAGAGGGAAACGGGATATAGACACCCTCATTGTGTATTGTAACATTAGCATGCTAAAGCATAGAGAGATTATGCCAATTGAGAGCATAGAGGAGAAGCAGAGAGTTGTAGTGAGAGTTCCATGTACAGAAGTTCTAGATTAATACAAAGAAGGTTTTGATTCAGACCCATGGTGTTCATATATTCTCTGTGTATGAATTTTTGAATGTTATGCTCATGAATGTTTTACTCTTTCTGTCATGCAATTGATTTTATGCTATGTACGAATGATTTCTTGTTGAATGTTTGAAATCTGAGAGAGAGAGAGAGTAAGAGAAATGAGTTTTAATTGTTTCTCTATCTGAGCAAGGGTTCATGCAAGGAATGCAGTGGAATTGTCCGCAAGGAGTGCGTTGACAAAGGGTTCAGAGGTTTGTCTCTGAAAGCTCAGACTAGATAGATTTTGTTCTCATTTCTATAGAAGTGCAGTCAAGAACAGGAGTCGTGCAAGGAGTGCGCAGGCCGAGTTAAGTCTCAAAGTTGCGAACCTAAACGAAGTATTGAGAGACTACTGCTGCAGGTGTGCGCAGAGTCGAAGGATTTCAACACTTGGAAGTGCTTGAAAGTCTGTCACAAGGAGTGCGTGCAAGGGTTTTTTGAAAGACTCGAAGTCATGAGAAAGTTCAGAAGGATTAGAACCTTCGAAGGAATCGAAGGAAGGCACGAGGCCAAGCACCTTGAAAATTTGAAGGAAGGCGTAGTGACGTCGGACCGCAGGAGGATGAGTTCTCAAGGAAAGAGAACGGATGGTCGGAATTCTCCGTGGAGAATTCGCGAAGTCTCGTGGGCCGTCAGATCTCACGAAAGAGCAGGGGAGTTACGACAAGTATTCCCAAAGGTTCTAAGATCAGGAGGAGTAGAGCCGTAGATCCAAGCCACAGGAGCCATTGGATTTACCCGTGAGCTTCTATTTTGGGTTTTTGCGAGTGGAAGTCCCGAAATTTTGGCAACAATATTCGCAAAATCACTAAACATGAAGTCCCGAAGGCCGAAAGGGTTGTGTGGGCCACAGAATCAACCGGGTGGACAGGTGGCGCACTAACGACGCGAAAGTCAAATTTCGTTGACCGTTTCGGGGTTTCGTGGGGTGAAGTCCCTAAACCTTTGCATTAGAATTCATGAAATCGTGAAGTTCAAAGTCCCAACGGAAAGAGGGGTTGTTGAAAAGTCAAAGCTTGCGAGCGTATCGGAGGTTTGGTAAATAGAGATTCGGGAGTTGAGGAGATGAGTGGCTCGACATCGCGACCGCCAAAATCGCGATAAGGAGAAATCCGAAAGAGAAAGAGGAAAGGTCAAGCGTTGACTGTTTAAGGTTTCCAGAGATTGAGAGACAAGGCGCTTGACCACCGAATTTGCGAAGGTGCGAAGTCCGATCTCCCAAAATACAAGGGGGGAATTTCTCGAAGTTGGTTGTGGGTGCAGATTTCCCAAAAGGGAAATGGAAGAGCAGTTGTTGAGAGCTCTTCGGGCCAAGGAGAGAAGAACAATCCTGTGTACGTAACCTTTCGACCCGCGGGTTGAGGAGGGTTGCGTGATCACATTCTCATCTTTAAAGTTGCTACTTATAAATCTTAGTTTGTATATGGAAATTTGGGAATTAGACATTGAATAGACTAAGTGCTCATTGGACTTAATGATACACTAAGTGCTCCCTAATCTCAAATCACATCAAAGATTTCAAGGCATATACGACCTCGAATAAAGATTACAATGATTATTTCAAGATATGCTTAGAATATTAGTACATGTCTAGGGTTTCATTGGCTTTGTCCAACATCTTGCATAGTAATTGTGTCCCTTTAATCATGGTGGTGGCATGTACAAGTTACATTAAATTATACAAGGGTTATGTATATAATATTATTATTAATTTGGTAAAGATTATATTTTTCAAAGTATGAAAATGTTTCTAATATTCAAAGGTATTGGCTTACTAATATTTTCAAAATTAACCTCGATGTGTAACTATATTATTGTCTTAAAACTAAATCTGACCACTTATAATAATTGACTGATGGTTTATAAGAGGGTAGATTTCTACACCTGTTAAATTCTCCTAGGTCCTTGGTTGTTAACCTATTTCTTTACCTCTAAGTAAGACAAGATCTTAGCCAAGTAGAAGTAGTTTAAGGTCTTACTTTAGGACCGAATGGTGGTTTCACCCTATTACTGGTATCTACCAAATACCCAATATCTCATCATGGTCATTGATGATGATATTGGAAATGTGTTATGTGGTATCTAGAAGAATCTAACCTTTTATCTCATATGTAAAACCTAAATACTAAAACTCGATTACAATTTAAACTCATATGCAAGAGGAAAGGTGTGTGTGTGTGTGTGTGTGTGTGTCTAAATTCTTCTCTTATTTTTTCTCTGGTGCATGTGCTTCAAATCAATAACAAGATACTAGGAAATATAAGAAATTACAAGACATCAATCATGGTAAGAAAGTTGTGGGTGGATGACATTATTCTAGTTGGATTGCATCCAGATGAATCCTTAGCTACCTAGGCCAGCTATGGTCTTCAAACAAAAAATTTGAACCTTACTTATGAAGAAAATAGTACTAGTAGTGTAGCACAAAAATTAGGGTGTTGCATTGACAATAATAGCAATCTTAAGAGGGTCGGGGAGGAGTTCTTGCGAGAGGGCCTTGTGAACCAAAGGTGGTGTGGTGGTCCTATATGGTCTAAGGGTTCTCCAATTGGAATATGTGAGATTAAAAGTATGTTGACAAATCATGTATTGGAGGTCTATCATGGTTTTGTGTATGATATTTTATGCATCGTTGATCCTCAAGGTGTTGCTCAAATTGATGTTATCTTTTGCCTTCGTCATGAGGGAAAGATGGAACTTGAGAGTGAGATTCCTTAGGTTCCATATCCTAATGGAGTCACTTGCCAAGTGTTTGACAAAATGATTGTATGGGAAGTGTCTGCCAAAACTCATGCATGTCAAGTATTTGATGTCTAGCACGCGTTTGACAAATTCTTGCATGTTAAGTGATGGAAGAAATTCTTGTACAATTTTTTCTTTGTGAAAATCCTTATACTGAGATAGAATTTTAGATTATGATCAAGTCTCTCTTGGGGTAAACCTTATGCTTGTGGGTGAATTCTAATATCTCTATGGTGGATTTATAGCAAAAATTGGAGGATAGACTGGGGATCCTTGTTTCCCAACAACTTATTCTTTATGAGGATAAACAATTAGGGATCTCTCTTAGCTAGTTGAATATCATATTTGAAAAGATTCAACTCTTATCTTGGCATTTCGATTATGTGGAGGAGTGGTGGGCATCGGGATGTCTTTTAGAGATGTTGTAAAAAACCAGGCTACCTCTCCAACTAATTCAAAGTCTTCTCCTCTCTATAGTTGCTATATAGTGAAGTAGTTTGACGAGGTGATAATGGTCAAAATTATAGTGCTCGATATCACACATCTTCATTTGTTATATGAAACATATTCAATTATTTGTATATTTAATGGGCATTGGCCTCCTACATTGACCTTGTTTTAGTGGATCCAAACAACTTGGACAAACAAATGTAATATCTCTTTGTGTTCCAAAAGTTGTTTTCTTGTTCAGTTCTATGATCATGCTAATTGTCAACAAGTGTTTGAGGAGGCTCCTTGGTTCTAGGGAAATTCAAGAATTTTTATAACCCCTTGGTTTCCATATTTTGATCCTAACACTATGTCTATTACTAGAATGTTAGCTTGGGTTCATGTTCCCAATTTGCAATTGCATTTTAGTATTTATTAGCTTTTGAGGATAATGGGAATGCTTTGGGTATTTAGATAAAATTGATCTTGAAAGACTTGTAGTGGGTTTATGTACATATGTGTGTATATGTGTTGAGATTAACCTTGGTAAGGGTCTTCTGGACAAAGTGATTCTCAAATGGGAAAATTTTAAATACACATAAGCCTTAGATTATGAGAACACGACATTTAGATGTAGGATATGAAATTTGCAAGCTACGTGTCCCCATACTCAAGCTCATTCTCCTAGGGAAAAGGGGACCAAATCAAAATCAAAGAGATGGAATTTTCTAGAAGAATCAAGTTTGGATATTGACATTAACCCAAATGAGGTACATCAACAACTAAGCATTGAAGATGAAAATCAACTACCACATGTGTTGATTAAGGAATCCTCTTCTTGAGGGATTGATTTGAAGAAATGGATATAGGGCTTTCCCCTTCGAGGTAGGTTGTGGTAGCTAAAGGCGATCTAAGTGGCACAAAAGGACATCATGAAAATGATATTTCTAATTCAAATAAGGAACTAGTTATTTTTAAGAATCTTAATCTCTTAGCTTCTAATTCATAATTAGTTATTGCAACTCCTCCTTCCATAAAATGGCAGGAAGTTAAAAAGAAGAAGAGGAAAAAGGAAAAGTTTAAAGATTCTTTTTTAAACTACAAGGAATAACATGTACATTACTTTTGTAATTACGCCGAAGGTGTTTTTAAGGAGACGTTCCCCTCGAGCCTTCGTCGTCTATCCTCCTCGAACTAAAACCTGTTATCTGTCCAATTTTTCAGCCTATAGAATGTTGCCATGTGTCTTTTTCGTCCTGATTTTCTGAAACCCTACCACCTATCTTCTGGATTTTTCCATTGTCTCCTTTACATGTACTTCATCACCGCCTCTTTTCCCTCTTAGTCTTTGCTTCTTCTTTTTCATTCAAGATACCAGGAAAAGAAATGGTGGCTAGATGATGTCCGCTAAGGATTTACATTTGGAAGTTGTGTTTAAGTTGAATTGGTAGCAGACGATGCCCACAGAGGCTTTACAATTGGCAATTGTGTTACATTTGGCAGTTGCGTTTAATTTGAATTAGTACCAGACGATGCCCGCTAAGGCTTTACAGTTGGAAGCTACGTTTGAGTTGAATTAGTACGAATTGGGGGCTTATCCAAATAAAGTGAGGTTGCAGAGGTTCAACTTGTGATCACTTGGTTTCTCCTCAGGCTTCCGTGGGAACTCTCTGAATCATTGGAATCTGGTTTTGGCTTGCGCTTTTCTTTCTGTGGGTGGCCTTTGGTTGAGTGTGTGTAATAGCATATTCAAGGTTGAAACATTTGATGTTTAGTACACTACCCAATATTCACTGCAAGAAAAATCTGAATTTATTTAAAGGCTTATACAGTAAACCCCTATCCTCAATTCTTGTTTCTCTTTAAATCCATTCATCTGCTCTCGTGTGGCTTATATTCTGAGGAAAACATCCACATTTTATGACCATTACCACTATTTATGCAGTTGGATTCCTCACAAGTATTCCAAGGAGGACAGGTAAATTCAAATTTTGTTAACGACAAAGGAAAATTTGTTGATTCCCCCATTGGTCTTAATTAGATTCAGACCATGGGTGGACTAAATTTAAGCAATGTCAATCATGGAATGAGCCTGTTGGGTATAAAGTTAACAGGAAAGCCCAAATGGTTTCAACTCCTCATCTGCAGAATTCTTTCTTGAGTATTTGGTTAATGGAGTATGTGAGGTACTTTTCCTACTCATTGTAACTTCCATATGAGTTATTGGATGGATTAAAGTTTAAACACATCTAATTACTGTCATCGTTTTGATTTCATTAGTTATTGAGCAAAACTTGCAAAATAATCCGTGTTTACTTATCCACAATTCGTTTGTTTTGTTTCTCTAGGTCAAGCTATGGGTGGTATTTCACTTTTGTACAAGCCTTTGTGTATATTGGGATTATATATTTTATTGGATTCCGACTAAAACAGATCGTGAATCCATGGAAAAAATACATAAATCTCTTTGCAGTACTAATGGGATCCCAAGGGTTGACCAAGGGATCTATGATGTTTCTCATCTATCCTACCCAAATCATGTTCAAGTCTACCAAGGTATATTAATCTCTTGTGGATGCATTAAAAAATGTACTCGAGGTTAGTGTTGGACTACACATTATTATATGATTTGATCCATTGCAGTTTTTACCAGTGATGATTATGGGGGCCTTCATACCAGGCTTAAGAAGGAAATATCTAGTGGAAGAATACATCTCGGTTGTATTTCTTGTGGTGGGTTTGATAATCTTCACACTTGTAGATGCCCAAACATCTCTGAATTTCAATATATGTGGAGTTTTCATGGCCTATGGAGCTCTGATTTTGGATTCCTTTATGGGAAATCTTCAAGAGGCCAAATTCACCATGAATCCTGCTACTACACAAGTATGCACTGCAAAAGTAATTCATGAACCCAATTAATTAATTATGCGTTACATATAACTGTTAAATATATTGTAACCTCAACAGTCTGACTGTACACTGCCAGCTGTCCTGGCCAGCTGTACTTTCTATTCTTGTTTTGCTTGAGCCTATTTAGCTCAGCCATCTCCCATTGCATTGTACTTCTTCAGACTTACTTCTCATTGTACCATTCTTCATACATTTGAATATACTGTTTTCTTTCTCTTTGCATTTCTTGCTTCAGAATTTATCATGGTATCAGAGCTTCAACAGTAAGCCTCTTCACACAATCCGGAGAGCAACATGATCTTCACAGCGCAGAGCTTCACAGATCTTGAAAGCACGCGAAATAGTCTCTTTCACAAGGTTTGGAGAGTCGTCCGTCATACTCTCGAAATATCCTCGCAGGAAACTTCCACGAGGAAGCAGACCGTCTTACGTTCAAAAGATCAACGTAGGAAGCTTGCAGAGGTTGCAGAGCATACTATGCTCGAAAGAACAAGGAAGCAGAGATCGAGAAAGAAGAAACTTTAAAGATTCTTATAATTTTTCAAGAATTGTCAAAGATTCATGAATAAGAGATGAAGGACGCAGGAACTCTTGAAGAATTCAAAGAATTCGTTCAAATTCGTTAAAGCTTCCTGCAGAAGGCAATATCATTTAAAGATTTACGGGAATTCTCTCTAATCTATCAAAGATTGTAGCAAAGATCAAAGATCTTGTGAAATTCCTTCAAATCTTTGAAAGATTCACGAATATTTCTTCCACAGGAGCAAAGAACGCATCTAGTGTGCAAAGAAAAGCCATCAAGGCCGTAAGATTCGTCCTGCGAACAGATCCAGAGTGGGAAACCAATTTAGAAGGGACGAGGATAGCGCAAAAAAGGAGAAAGCATTTCAGCCGCTAGATCCTGCGCAGAGGACCGAGCGCCGTTGGATCAGCAAGAAAGTGCACGAGGTTTCATCCTCTACAGCGCCAAGGAATTTTTTGACCTGTGAAGTCCCGACATCATCTGGACCTTCCATCAAGAGACACGTGGTGAGATCGTGGCACTTCACTGACTCGCAAGGTGTAAAGGTCAGAAGACTGTCATGAGAATTCATGAATTGCGAAATTCCGAGTCATTCTGGACCATTGGATCGCGAAATATCGTGAGTCGTCGATCTTGTCCCATCGCAAAATCGGTAATCGGGAGTTGTACGCGCAAAGGCGATTGCACTCCAAAAACTCTGATACGCGATATCGCGAAATCCCAAGAGGACTTGTGAGTCGTCCATCTCAGAGGATAGGTGGCAGCAGATCCAAGTGCCGTCAAATTGGCATTTTGGAGTTCGCGGTTTTGAAATACCGTCGCAACAAGAGTTCTAAACTCGCAAAATCGCGATTCACGACATAGTGATAAGATCATAGCCGTCCATTTGACTGGACATGTGGCGGACATCGAGGAAACCGTCGGCGTTTTGGCATCCGGGGTTTCAAGTTGACAGAGAATTTGTGTCAACGGAGCATCGCAAGTCACGATATCCTGAGGTTGAATCAGGACCATCCATCTTAAGGGGACGCGTGGCGTAAATCCGAGGGCTCCGAAAAATTCCCGAAAGGGGAGAGTCCATCGGCATACCGGGATTCGATGTTTCGCGAATCCTGAGGACAAGAAGCACAAGCATTTCGGAACTGCGAAGTCTGAAATCCCGAAAGGAGGAAAGCTCTGTTTTGGGGCCCAGCTGACGTCATCTCATAAAAACGAGGAATCGGGTTTCCTTATGGTGAAAACCCCGTAAACGATCAGAGTTGTCCATCTTGAGTAGAAATCAGGACCGTCCAATATAGGAGGACACGTGGCAGAGATCAAAGGAATCGGGAAAGTCCCGAAAGGACAGTGCCATTGGTAAATCAGAGATCGGGGAATCGAGGAGTCAGAAGAACTCGTCGTCTGGGTTCACGAAGTCCCGATTCGCGATATCCCGATAAGATCTGGACCGTCAGATTACAACAAGATTTGGACCATTGAATAGTCCAAAGGCAAATTTTGCGTCTCGGCAAATTGAAAGGCAAAAAAACGGGAAAATCTTGTAGCGCTTTAACATCAAGGCGCGTGGTCACATTGCACGGTGACTAAGGCCAAACTCAAGGCCGATAAGATCTTTTTGGCCATCGACAAATCGACGTTTCGGCGATCGGAGGTAAATACGAAATTTCCCTCTATTTTTTCTGCAAATTTTTTTTATGGCGTCGTATAGCAATTTAGGACCAACTCAGGGTTCGATTCTTCTTGGAAAGAATTACGAGTTTTGGTCTCTTTGGATGAGATTCTTGCAAGCACAAGAGTGTTGGGAACCAGTGGATCTTGGATATGTGGAACCAGATCCAGCAACCCTTTTTGCTATGACCAATCCGCAGTGAATTGCTCAGGCAACACAAAGAAAAAGAGAAAATAAAGCTAAATTATGGATTCAAAATTCTGTGGATGACTCGATTTTTTCAAAAATCACAGGTGCTAGTACTTCAAAACAGGCCTGGGACATCCTTGAATATTCCTACCAAGGAAATGACAGGGTCAAAACAGTTAAACTGCAGACCTTGTGGACGCAATTCGAGACTCTAAGGATGACAAAGTCCGAAAATGTGGATCAGTTCATGACCAGAGTCATGGGCATCAGGAACCAGATCAGATTGATTGGTGAAACCATCACTGATCAACGAATTATTGAGAAAATTCTCAGAAGTTTACCAAAGAAATTCGAAATGGTTGTAACAGCAATCCTTGAATCCAAGGATCTGTCAAGTTTTTCAACAGATGAATTAATTGGTTCTCTGGTGACACATGAGACCATACTACATCTCACAGATGAGTCAATCTCTAATGCCTTCAAAACTCAATTCTCTTCAGCAGAGGGTGAGGCAGAGGAAGAAGCAGAGGTCACCAAGGAAGAGGGAGCAATCAAAGTTACCCTCACTCCAGTGGAGGTAACAGACAACAATATCTGAATCAAAATTTCCAAGGTCAAAGATATCAACAACAAACTCAACATCAGAATTTCTAGCCTCATAGAGGCAGAGGGAGAAGATCAAATGAGAAATCAAGTATACAATGCTATTACTGCAAGAAGTATGGGCACTATGAATCTAAATGCAGGAAGAAGCAAGCAGATCAGCTCTCAGGCAGAGCACATGTGTCAAATCACACGAGAGAAAACTCAGGAGGTATGTTTCTTTCGTGCCACAAGACTGAACAACAACCTAAAGATCTCTGGTTGCTAGACAGTGGATGCAGCAATCACGTGACAGGGAACAAAGAATTACTTTCATGCATTGATTCTTCAATCTCATCTGATATTACACTTGGAAATGATCATTTAGTCAAAGTTCAAGGAAAAGGAACTGTTCCTATTCTTACTAAACATAATGTAAAGAAAAACATAAACAATGTCTATCATGTTCCAGATATGAAACATAATTTGCTAAGTGTAGGACAGCTCATTGAACATGGCTATAAGGTACTTTTTGAGGGAGCATCTTGCAAAATTTATGATAAAAAACCCAACAAAAAATTAATTTCTGAAATCCTTATGACTCCGAATAGGATGTTTCCCCTTACACTTAGAACTGCCAATCTGAGTCAACCATATGCACAAAGTGCATCTACCCTGAATGAAACTATGGTTTGGCATACAAGATTTGGACATCTACCATTTCAGAGTCTAAGTCTTCTTCAGAAAAACTCCATGGTCAAAGGTCTACCTATCTTTAAAGAGCAAATTCCCCCATGTGAGTCTTGCATACTTGGAAAACACAAGAGAATTAGTTTTCCACGGTCATCAAATCAAGCCAAACAACATCTTGAACTTATTCACACTGACCTATGTGGACCAATGCAAACAGAGTCAATAGGTGGTAGTTTTTACTTTCTAACGTTTATTGATGATTTCAGCAGAAAAATATGGATCTATTTTCTCAGACACAA
>ML781212.1:1355574-1387307 GCA_009831015.1 Picea engelmannii | reverse complement strand
ATATATATATATATATATATATATATATATATATATATATATATATATATATATATATATATATATATATATATATATATATATATTTTAATTTAGTAGTATTTTAAAATATAAAAAATTATATTATTTTAAAATATAAAAAATTATATTATTTTAATTATTATTTTCAATAAGTGGGAAACTAATTTTTTAAATTGATATTTATTCATTTTATTTTTTAAAATTTAGTAGTATTTTAAAATATAAATTTTTTATATTTTTATTTTCTTTAATATATCCTTATTCTCTCTCTCTCCCTCTCTCTCTCTATATATATATATAAGGGTGGGGTGAGAAATATTAGAGAAAATGTAAATGGATATTAGAGAAATAATTTTTTTAATTGATATTTTATTTATTTTGTTTTTTTAAATTTAGTAGTATTCTAAAATATAAAAATTTATATTATTTACATTTTTATATTTACATTTTCTCTAATATTTCTCCCACCCCCAATCCCCATCCTAACCCTCATATATTTACATTTTCTCTAATATTTTCCCCACTCTCACCCTCACTCTGACCCTCATATTATAAGTAGAAAAATGTTTAAAGTAATAAAATAATTGATTTTTTTCTCTCATTAAAGTTTATTAGCATTTAAAATAGAAAAATTCCATAGAGATGATGTGTTTGGAGCAATGACCGAAGGTGTAGGGTAGTGACAAATGAGGAAGAACTTATGGCGAAGATGGATCTGTAGAATGCGACAGGGGAGTGGTCTTTCAAGGTGTCTGTTAGGTGAGAAACATGCTCGATTTTGATAGAGAATGAAACGTGAGGTGCAGGGAAAAGACCCATGGTGGAGAAAATACAGACCAATAGGGAACCTGAATCACAATAGGGAGTACGTAGACTGAAGAATGGGTGCCTGGTTAGGATAGTGGAGAATCCAAGGTATGAGATCAAATCTCCCAATATAGTTAACTACATTGAGTTTATGAAAGATCATGCTATTATGGGAAAATTCATGGGGATCTTTCCCTCAGAGAAGGCACTAATAGGGTGGGTAAAAACATAGTGGAGGCCCAAGGGACACATTGCCATGAAGTTAGGGAGCAAAGGGGCTCTTAACCATGATCTTTACATGTTTAGCGAATAGAGAGCATGGTTTTCAAGAAAGACAATACTTCTTTAACTTGACAGGGCTACATCTATGGTATTGGATGGAGAGGTTCACACCCGAAAAGGAATATTTCATTATTGGACTAGTTTAGATCTGGATGTAATCACCTCCCCAAGAGATTTGGGAGAAAGAAACACTGGATGGTATGGGAAACACGTTTGTGACCTTCGTAAAAGTATCATAGGTGATAAAGGCAGGATGATATACTTCATATGCAAGGATATGTGTATATATGAATGTAGTCGGGGCTCTCTCAAAGTCCATAACAAACTCGTACCAAGATAATTCATGGATCTAGACTCTAGACTACGAGCACATTCCATTTAGGTGCATGAAGTGCCATGAGCATGGCCATTTGTTCCAGGATTGTCCTAGAAATGTAGAAAGATCAACAGAGAAGACCAAGGAGTAGGATAAGGATGGCTTTGTAAAAGTCCCAACCAAAAGGAAGTCAAGTAGGAAGCCAAATGACCCATTGACTCGGATGAATCACATTAATAATAATGAATTTTAGACCCTTGCTCAAGTGGGAGAGGAGGGAAATAAAAGAGAAGGAACTTTAGATCCAAATAGAGAAGAGGGTCTAAATGTTAAAACAAAGGAGGAGGTCCACAAAAAGTAGAGAACAAGACACCAAGATAGAAAATCTGAGACAGAGGAGGCAAAGAGGGTAACACAAGCAATGAATATAGAAGTAATTCCATTGATCAAACCTAAGGAGGGGGGGGGGACTAGGAAATGAAATAGGATGACGTGGCAGTGGACATTTAGGCCCTCGTTGAACTGCATGGTAATGAAAAACTTATTAAACTAGAGGAGGAGTAGATACATAAAATATAGAAGGAAAGATCAAGGGAAAATGAAATGGTAATAAATAGACCCAACATACATAGGAGGGTTGGGGATTTGAAAAAATCCTTTATAGTTGCAAAAGAAATAGGATATTGAAGAGAAGAAGAGGGGACACAAATCGATAAAGTAGAAAACATAGGAAATGGGGGGTCACTTTGTTGGTTGGCTCAGGGAAGACTATTGGCCTCCCAGAGAAGTACTTCCTCACCCAACCAAAAGTATAAAATGAAAGTGATATCTTGGAATATCAAAGGCCTCAATGCACCATCAAAACATAGGCTACTTAGGAAGCAGATACAACAAGAGAAACTAAGTATCTTGATGTTACAAGAGACTAAGTGTGATCAAGAACACATTACTCAAATTACACATAAGATCTGAAACCAATCCCTAAGGCTCCTCTCAACTGGGTACAAAGTTCTTGAAACAATATAAAATGGATACCTAACTAATGCATATGGACCCCTGGCGTCGACTTCAAAGAGGGTCTTCCTAGACTCCATGGCCATGTTGGGAGAGGCTTTCCAAGGGTATCTGTGGGTTATGTGGGTTATATGAGGAGTTTTTAAATATGGCCATGTCCTTCCAGAAGAACAAAGGAGGAATTAGGAGATTAGACCCCAAAAATGAAGCCTTCAAAGAAAGCATAGAAAAACATCTATGTTGTCGTATTTTTTTCTTAACTTCTTTCTTTATGTGCTTTGGTGTGCATATGATTAATATTAGTCCGAGTGGTGGCTCTTGTTGTGCCCTTCCAAAGGTGTAACATGTTTTTCTAACTGTTTATTTTATACCGGCTCATATTTTATTCTCTAGTATCCCCAATAGTTTGACCTTTAGATTAGGTACTTGTAGTATGGCACGCTGCTTCGCCAACATTTAACCCAAATCAATTTCTCAAATAAATGTTGTTTGAGAATTTAACGCATCTTTCTTTCGGTTCTAAGTGGTACAAAAGCGTACTAAGAGCAATTATGGTTCAGAATTTAGGTTCGAAGTTGTACAGAACCTAAAGCTCGGTAAGGAATAGTTATGTTCTGTTATAACTAACATGTTCTAACTACATGAAAACTGGACAAACGGGTTGTCTTGAAGGCAATTTGTGCAGACTTTCAGGAAATTATTGAGCCAACTGTGTGCTTGAGTGAAGGTCAATTTCTTTATGTGTGGTTTAATTTTAGTTGCATAGCCATAGACCTTGAATTTTTAGGAATAATGCATCTTAAAGTGCATTATTAAATACATCTTGAAGTAACTATTTTTGTTTTCCCAATCCAGATATGGAAACACACAAGTGTTGTTTGAAAAATAATGGTGGTTGCTGGCAAGATAAGAAGACAAATATAACTTCCTGCAAGGTATAATGGATGCTTGAACAAAAGGATATAATTGTGCCATGTTTCTGCTACAGGGTTGCGTGATCCATTAAATTAGATGTTTATGAATATGAATTGTTTGTCACTTCTTGCAAGATACTTTTCAAAAGCCATCCTACTCTTAAGAGCTTAAGGAGACTCAATTCTATATTGTTGGGTGTAAAATGAAAGTAGCTCGAGAAGATAAAATGTGTACAATAATGAGATCTAAACCTCAATGCAACTAAACCCATCCAACTCAATGCAACTAAACCCATCCAACTTGAATATAAATATGGTTAAGGAACTCATTAATAAAGGAAAAATAATTCTGGATTTTTTCTAAATTATCTTTCCCCACTTTGAGGGTATGCTAGTTTTAACTTTGTAAATGTTGTTTACACTTATATTCATATTCATGTAAGTGTAATATATATATCGATAATTACTTTAGTATGTGTTGCAATTGGAAAACCTAAAAAAAAATATAATTTCCATTTTATAATGAAATAAAAATTATGATATGAAATGTCAATTGTGATATATAAATATTTTAGTTGCCATCGGCATCGTGATAAGCATAGGTTCCCATTGTTATGTTTTATAAGAAAAAGTCATATCATATAACTTCGCAACGTGGTGGGGTTATAATATTTGTTTTTTCTGCAATCATGGTCAAATTATGAGAAAAGAGGAAACACAAATACATATGAAGTGGAAATTTCCATTTTCTTCCTGATTGGAGGATAAGTTTCTAGGTTAGAATTTGCCCTTCAAGGTCATGCACCAAAGTGAAATCGTAATAGGAGATTTAAGTCTATATATAATAATAATTAAAAGTTTACAACTCAACTTAAAAGACCATTCATATTCCAATCAAAATTCTATAATTAGATTCAAAATTCTATAATTAGATTGTAATTATGAGAGTGGTGAAAAGCTCTTTGGATAACATAAATGTATATGTCAAATTAAACCGTATCATATTTTGATATAGATTTTAAAAATTAAATAAAGTAAATTCATGTAAAGGAACATTTCGCCGACATTTCACTAATTGTAAGAGAACCTAACCCCACTCTAAGTTGGTACTTTATCCATTTTCTAAAGCAATTATTATTGAAGAAAAGTTGATACTATTATTCATTTTCTAAAGCGATTGTTGAAGAATAGTTGATATTGTTATTTTAATTTCCCGAACAATTAAAATATATTGCAAGTACATCAAAATTGTGCTATCGAAATTTAAATTAGTATTGTCATGAAAAACATACACGCCCCTATACATATAAAAACACAAAATTGTATTTACCTAAACACATATAAGATTTTATTTATTTTATAAAATATTTTAATTAATTTGTATATATTAAAATAATAATAATAATAATCTATTTTTAAGGTCACGGTCATGCCAGCACACTAAATTGGTGTATGAGACCTCCTTGTTTGTGGGACAAAGGACCCCCCTCCGCCCAGCGATTTGACTGGTAAAGTCTACGAAGGTATACATACCCTACCCCCCTCTGGATTTGAACCTGTGACCTCTTAAGAGGAAACACATGTTCTTTTTTTTTTTTTTTTTTTTTAAATAAAAAAGTAGAGCCTTTGTATTAAACTGTCATAGTAAGCATACACCTGTCAAGCATGTACTAGCTATCCTGCCAACAGAGGAAACCAGGACAGCTGGCCTGGCCAAAATTAGACGTAAAATTACGCCACCCTGCCCGAGGGAAACCAGGGATTTTGTTCACAGAGTGCAACCATACAAAAAAGACTGAACTGTAGCAAATGAAACTGAAAGTCTTGTGAGCCATAGCTCTCAAACAAAGCAAAAGATGCAACATGAAGAGTCAAGAGAGCTAGAACCTAGTACGTCGAGGAGCCGCCATTGCCGGTGAAAGTGAAGTCCTGCGCACAGGTAGGACACCGGCGAGATGGAGAAGCTTGAGAATAGGCCATGTAGAACATGTCCAGACGCCGGCTGATACCTTCGGTTCTAAACATCTGGTCATCCACTGAGCTGCGAAGGTCGAAGATCAGCTGGAGGTGGTATGGATGCAGCAGCGACAACGGTGGTGGTTCCGCTTCCTCGTGTTGCAATGTTGGTGCTCTTGAAGTGCAGTCTGTCGCCTGTCCGTGCTCATGTTCCTGGGTGGTGAGGTCTGGTAGCTCTTCTTCTATTACGCAGGGGGCATAGAAGTCGCTGGAGGTAATGACTTGCTGCGGAGGAGTGGCCTGGCTTAAAACGATTGCCGAAATTTCAAGACTCGGCAGAGGAGCTACCGGCTTCCTGTCCTCGGGGGAGACATCGTGGTGAGCCATAGCTAGGCCCTCTTCCTCATGAGTGGCAGGCGCAGTGGTGGCACCGCCTCTGTGGTTTTGCTTGGCCACATGAAAAGCCCGAACAAAACGTTGATGCCGCTACCTTCGAGTTTCCGTTGCATGCCAGCCTGTGCCTCGACGAGGCCTGCCCCTTAATCGTGGCATGATGACCAGGAGGGTCAGACTGCCGGTTCTATCGCACTGTACAAGCTGGGGCGAGTTCGCGAGCAGGGTGGGAGGTCTGCTATGGTGGCGATAACAATGAACGAAGCCCGCAACGCTAATATACATAACCTCCATTATTACCATAAACGCCATTAAAACCTTGCATCGAGTGCTTTGTTGGTCCGTTCTCCTTTCGCGTGCGAGGAGGTCCATCGACATTTAGTGGATTACGGAGGCTGGGCTTTGGTTTAACTTCGCACAGCCGGGAGTGTGGCCAGTATTAATGGCTTGCTCGGCTGGCACCTCCACGTGCCCAGGCTGTGCCTCCATGTGGCTGGGCTGGCCTCGAAGCACCCCATCCGGGGGGGAAACACATGTTCTTAACCATTAGACATATGTTATAATAAATCAGAAAATGTGTAAGTATAGTAGCGTAGATATGTTTTCATGTGTGATTTATACGTACTTACATGTAGAGTTGCATATATACATTTACATACATACGTGTCTTTAATTTTTTAATTTGTGCGTATACAATTATACATATTTTTAGTTTTTTTTTTTCTTTTTAATTATGGTGTTAAAGAAAAAACTCTCTAATTGATAGGTGAGCCTTCTTATTGAGTAGAAAATGACCAATGATAGGTTGTGGATAAACTAGCACAGTCGCTAACCCGCGGCTGAGAACGCCGAAAGGTCGACTGAGAACGCGTGCCATAAAACGTCTGTGGTAATTCGTAATCCGTCTATGGTAATATGAAACGTTTGGTTGCACGGTTTAATCTTATTTAATCATTTAAACATGGCAATTACATATCCTTACAGTAATTTTTTAATGTGATTAGGTAAATGTTAAAAAGTAAACATGTTAACGGATATCTTGATAAATGCAAGAAAGTTATGAACAATAAATCTGACCCATTGATTTTGGAGGACGACTAAGAATATGCCAACATCTTCAATGCATAGCCATCAGATTAGGGTTTAAGGTTAAATAAGGTTAAAAGATCATTAATTGTGCCCATTGTCAATAGGTGTACGCCTTTCGGCGTAATTACAATGGGTTTTTCACTATATCAAATTCACAAGTTCAATCTATGTAAATAAATGCAAATAAGTGAGGAGAAAAAGTCTTACCTTTAACTAGCAGTGGTCTTATCGTATCCAGGTTGAGATTGATGCAACTTCTATATTAAGATACAAACTCCTGCAATTAGACACATGCACACATACAACAACATATACCCTTCTCAACATTTTTTAAAATGAGAGAAGTCTAGTCTACAAATAGATCTAATCTAATTTCCTCAAAACAAATCAAATTTACCAATGCATAATATGAAAAATCATACATCACATATACATTGGAGGGGAAAAATATTGTAGATATGTATATTAAATGTGAAGAAAGTACAACATGACATGTTACCTTCTTACCATTGTAGTACCTTCCAGCTGCAAAATCCTGAGACTCCTCCTTAGCTCTCTATCTCAAGTGATATATCAACATATCAAGAATCTACTCTCTCAAGATAGCATTAGGGATGTCTCTATAGTTATATTCTGACAACATGAAGTTATGATGAATGAATTAACACTTGAATACAATCCCATCCCCTTGATTTTCCCTTCTTTTATAGAATGGTCGAGGAAGCTTAGAGATAGACTCAAGGCATGGACCTTGGTGAAAACAAGTCATGCACATATTTCATGGCTCACGTTGGATTATGGCCAACCCATCCTTGGCTAATCCCTTCATAAGTATTCGAATTTAGAAGGTTATAAGGGTGATCACTTGTTGCATTAAGGAAACAAGCGACTAGTCACTCCTTGCATGAAAACAACACGTGACTGGTCACCGTTTTAGCTAGAGAAAGAGGTATTCGGCTAAAAACATGGGTTTTTTTTTAGCATAAACATGTGATTTCAACAAACTAGCATGTGATAGAATACGTTAGTTGAAAATCTTTTGAATATTTCAGTTCTAATGTTCCATTAGAAAACATCGTCGCTTTGGCCGAGTGGTTAAGGCGTGTGCCTGCTAAGTACATGGGTTTTCCCCGCGAGAGTTCGAATCTCTCAGGCGACGTGCAATTCGGACTTTCGTATTAGTTCCGGCGAGATTTCAAACGGACTTAATTTCATTTTCCAGTGGCAGATTAAGTTCTCTTAACAAAATTCCAAAACCATTTTCTTTTAATTCGTCCAAGTCACGATGTAGACGTAGTATATGTTCTTCCTATTCAACAAGCCCACATTATGGGAATATATGTGGGCTTTAATTAATTTTTATATATGTTAATATAAACAAATAATTAAGAAAATGTTTAAGTATAGTAGCATATATGTTTTTCTTGTATGATTTATACATACTTACATGTAGAGTATATGTTTTGCTTGTATGATTTATACATACTTACATGTAGAGTTGCACACATACATTATATACTTGTGTCTACTTTATGTGTATACAATTATATGTATATTTATATTTAGTTTTTTATCTTTTTAATTATGATGTTAAAGAGAAAATTCTCTCACGGATAGGTGAGCCCTATCAATCACTAGACAATGACATGTAAAATGATATGTAATGGATAAATTACAATAGGTTTTCCACTAGATTAAATTTGCAAATTCAATTTTGTATATTTGTACAAATTCGTATAGTATGTACGGACAATCTTGACAGATCAACATCACGTAGATTGAGGCATTGTGATTTATCAGGTTTGCAGGGTATTTGTGGTTTTCTTTCTGAGAGTCATTTTCCCGAGTACGTGAGCTCTTGTAAGTTCCAAAGTTATTTTGAATGAAGAACTGATCTTGAAGAGTAGAAAAATAATTGTCCATGTGTGATTTTATTTTTCTAGTTTTTCACTACATTAAATGATTTAATAATTCCAGTAGTGTAATCTAGATTTGATCTGGTTTATCTAGGCACTGGTTTTAAGAAATTAACATTGTATTAGAGCTCTTTCTCTGAGAGAAAAGAAGATCAACAGTTGTTGAGTGCAGAATTTAAAGATTTAGAGGTATCAACAGTAATGTGCTTGAAGGACTAAGCACAGGACAACCATGTCAACTAGCAGTCTCAAGTTGAGGACATGCTTAATGGGGTTTCACATTTCTTTCCATGGAAGGCAAGAGTCACTTTTCTTTTGAAATACAAGACTTGTGGGAGAATGTAGATAAGGTCCTTCTAGTGCCAAAAGATCCTACAGAATAGGAAGCACGGGAGAAGAAGGACATAAAGGCACATAGGGTGATTCTAGATGTTGTAAAAGATCACATGACCCCGCATGTAGCAAAAAAGACCAAAGCAAAGGACATGTTTGATGCCCTAGTTTGTCTCTTTAAGAGTGACAACCCGAATCACAAAATGGTCATGAAGAACAAGCTTAGAGATTGTCAGATGAACAAATTCGAAAATGTTACCAGTTACCTTATGAGGATCACGAGAATCTGTGATCAACTTACAGTTGTTGGAGAGAAGATCTTAGATGCAAAGCTAGTGAATGTAGCTATGAACAGGTTCCCCAAGTCATGGGAACCGTTCGTAAAGGGGATTTATGCACGAGAGAACATCCAAAAACGATAGAGATTATGAGATGATTGTATTCAAGAGGAGACTCAGGAGGAGTTCAGAGCCAACAAGCAGGGAGGAGGTGAGGAAAAATTGGCCCTCGTCACCAAGGCTAAGAAAGGAAAAGGTAAAATCAAGAAAGGTAATAGTGTGGGAGAGGGACAACAGTTTGGACATAAGAGGGACTTGAGCAAGCTCAAGTGCTACATTTTTCATGAGAATAGTCACTATGTTTCTTAGTTTCTAGAGAAGAAGAAAGGTAGAGGGAAGACACAATAAGTAGCAGCCAAAGCAGAGACTCGGTTGAGTGAACTTATAGCAAATTTTGAGAGTGTTTTATCTCTAGTTTCCTTCCTTTCGACCACCATTATTGCTAGGAGTGTTTGGTACTTGGAAAGTGGTGCCTCTTTCCACATGATGAAATCTCGAGAGTTTTGCAGTAGATTATCAGAGTAAAACTTAGATATCCATGTAGATCTTGGCGACGATGCCAAGTATGCAGTGAGGGGTCAAGGGATAGTTCAATTCCAGGTTGAGTCGGGAGGATCCTTTGATGCTCATGAGGTACTTTGTGCACCTAGTCTGAAGAAGAACCTTTTGTCCATCTTAGTCATGGAGAACAAAGGTTATACAGTTCCCTTCCATAGGGGGAAGGTATTCATATGCCCAGAGCGAGCCAATCCCAACACTGCCATGGGGATTGGAGTAAAGGAAGGGAACTTGTACATGCTTCAGGGAAAGCTTGTTCAAGCATTGTAGCACAACAATGAGAGCTTGTGCGAATTTTGGCATAGGAGAATGGGACATATACATCACAGAGAACTACCCATATTGAGGAATGTGGTCACCAGACTTCCAGACTTCACTCTGGAGAAGCAGGGGGTGTGCATAGGTTGTGCTCTTGGAAAAAATGTCAAGGATTCATTTCCTAGTAGCGAGACTTGATCCAAAGGGATTTTTTATTTGATACATTCTGATGTTTGTGAGGTTATGCCAATTGCTTCAGTAAAGGGTATATCTTATTATGAAACCTTCATTGATGATTTCTCTAGGAATACCTAGATCTACTTCATGAAAACCAAAGATGAGGTCTTCATTCGGTTCAAAGAGTTTAAATCTTAGGTGGAGAAATTGACATGGAAGAAAATCAAAGTGTTGATAATAGAAAACATGCATGAGTATATGTCCAATGAGTTAATATATTCCTACAAGGAGGCAAGGATCAGGAGGGAGAAGAAAATGGCCTACAACCCATAGTAGAATGGAGTTGCAGAGAGGAAGAACTAGTATATTTTCAATGCAGCGAAGGCCATGATCCATGATCAAAGTCTTCCCATGGTTCTATGGGATGAATTATGCAACAAAGTAGTGTACTTGCAAAATAGGAGCCCTCATAGGATACTAGAAGACAAGACCCCAGAGGAAGCTTTCATAGGTGTGAGACCTGAGATAGGACATCTCAAGATTTTTTCTTGTTCAGTCTATGCCACATACCTGTGGAGAAGAGGAAAAATTTGGAGCCCTCGAGTTAGAAGGGAGTCCTATTAGGATACAATGAGGATTTAAAGGCTTACAGAGTCTTTCTTCTAGATCAACGAAAGACAATGGTGATCCTAGATGTCAAGTTCAAAGAGAACTTGACATTAAGGAAATCTCATGAGATTCCTACAGTTGGAAAGGATACACAACAAGTGGATCTTAAGGATGAATATAGTAGAGAGAGTTTCGGTGCAGGGGGGAAACCTTTGGGGGAAGAGGAGCAGTTGGATCCCTCCAAGTCAGCCAAGAGGCCCAAGTGGTTTGAGAATACTTTGAGAGATGCTTAGGAGCATGTTGAGGCTCCCAAGACCACATTCAAGGAGAGTATACCTCCATGGAATATTCTGACTTATATGGAGTTTTTGACCAGCATCATAGAGTCAAATCCTTCCAACTTTGAGGAAGTAGCCATTCAACAAGTTTGGAGAGATGCCATGGTGGAGGAGCACAACTCCATCATGAAGAATGATGTATGGGAGATTGTACCAAGACCAATGGGAAAGTTAGTGGTGACCTCTAGATGGTTGTACAAGATCAAGCATGCAACATATGGAAACGTGGAGAAGTACAAGGTGTGATTTGTGGCTCGAGGATTCTCTCATAAAGAGGGAATATACTACGAGGACAATTTTTCTCTTGTAGCCAAATACTCCTCTATATGAGTACTGATTTCTATTGCTTCAGAGATGGGATGGAGGATCCACCATATGGATTTGAAGATAGCCTTCCTCAACATGATCTTTGAGAATACGTCTACATTGAGAAGCCATAGGGGTTTGAGGTTCATGACAAAGAGTCATATGTATGCATGATTAAGAAATCTTTGTTTGGACTCAAGTAGGCATCGAGGGCTTGGTACTCTAGGATCAACATCTATTTTTAGAGCATGGGCGTCACCAAGAGTGAGGCAAATCCCAACCTGTATGCTTACTTGTTGGATCTGAGCTCCTCATCTTGGTGCTCTAAGTGGATGACCTTATTCTGACAGGGACAGAGAAGATGATTTCATGATGCAAGTCAGACTTGGCATCAAAATTTGAGATGAAGGACATTGTGTTGATGCACTACTTTCTAGGACTAGAGGTATGGTAGAGGTCAGGTGAGATCTTCTTTGGATAGGGGAAGTAGACCTTAGAGATCCTAAAGAGATTCAGGATGGAGGACAATAGACCTATGGCCACTCCAATGGTGACCAACCTGAAGAGGGTCGATTCTTCATATTATGAGTTGGCATATTACAAGAAGTACAGACAATTGATTACCTCATTGATGTATTTGGCCAATACTTGACCAAACATTTTCTTTGTTGTTAACACCTTCAGTCAGTATACGGTGGAGTCGAGGCAAGATCATTGGATAGAACCAAAGCGCATACTCAGATATTTGCAGGGCATAGTTGGATATGGCTTCAAGTACCTTGGCAGAGATGGGGTGAAGCTGCAGGGATACTCGCATTTAGATTATGTAGGAAGTGATACAAATTGGAAGAGAACCTCAGGGTGATGTTTAAGTTTTGGGTCAACAACGGTTTCCTGGTTCAGTAGGAAACATGCGTCAGTAGCACTCAACTTAGTAGAAGCTGAGTACATGGCAGCAAGCTTACCTAGTTGTGAATCCATTTGGATTCACAAGCTACTCATAGGACTATTTGATTAGGAGCTGGAGCTGACAATGATCCTGTGTGAAAACCAGAGTAGAATAAAACTCTTAGAGAATTTAGTGTTTCATGACAGGTCAAAGCACATTGAGATCATAGACCACTTCATCAAAGACAGGGTCTTGAAGGGAGCATTCAAGCTCCAGTACATTATGATAGATGAGCAGTTGGCAGACATACTCACCAAACCCTTGGTGAAAGAGAAGTTTTTTTTTCTTTCGAGACAAGTTGGGAGTGGTGGATAATACGTTCCTCACTAAGAGTGAGTGTTAATGACTGCAGCTCAAACATGTATTTCCATAAGGGGTGTCTAACTTGTGAAAATTGTCATTTAATGACTCCTATGCTTTTTGGGAGTTCACTTAATTAATTAATTAATAAAGTGAACATCTTTTTATAAGGCGATTTTAATTTAGTAAAGTGCCTAAGTTTTGGCACTAGTGACTTAAATTAAATTTGATCCATTGGTCTAATGGGATAGTGAGATTTAATCTCGTCTGTTGAGATTAGGGATTTGGCCCAACTCAATGTTATAAAAAGACAACAAAGGGAAGACTCAAGACACATTGATTATTCATAGTGAGTGAGTAATCTGGCGAGGAGAGAACAATGCAGTAACAACTGCACACAAATTAAGGTAGCATGTAGATCGAGGAAACAAACAAATTGAGGTAGCACACAAATGGAGGCAACATGGAAATCAATATAGCACAAAAATCAAGGCAACACATGATCCATAATTGGATCCAGGAGCTTGATGGGGCTCAGAAAGGCCTAAAACGTGCTCACAATTTCTTCAAAATGGACGTGTGCATAGGCCATATCGATACGAGCCCAACACAACTCAAACGGGCTCAAACAGACGTCATATTCTCCAGATATGACGATCTGTTCGTTTTTCCAAACAGGCAAAAAATGCTTACTGTACAGTCTGTATAGTGCCACGTGGCAACTGAATGTACATGTCGTACGACCGTACAATTGATGTGGTAGGGTATGTGGATGTTGACTGGGTAGGTACAGGTGGACCAATCAGGGAGTGACACATGTCACTACTATAAGGGTGACACATGGCACATCCGTACTGATGATGTGGCAGGTATGGTGGATGGTCTATACAGACACTTGGTAGTTGGCTGATGGGTAGATGTGCTCACTGGGTATGATAGGTAGTCGAATTGATGGTCAACACGTGGAGAATATCCAACGAATAGCCTAGTGCCACGTGGCCCAAACATGGGTTGCCACATGTCACCCATTCGTTGATTAATGGTTTGTTGCAAAAGCATATGGAGTTCACTAGATTTGAACCCTAGACCTCCGACCAGGCAAACAACTTGGCAAGGTCGGGCTAGCCAGCCCGCCCCCTACATTAGGTCTTAACCTAAAGTGGCGCGGCTTGTATTTCAGTTTCATTGCAAGATAACTCAGATGGAGGTAGGGGCTGGGGCTTAGCCCCAGTCCCAACGCAACACTGCATATGACCCTACAATATAACCACGTTTTTGACACTTGGTGCATATAACCGTTGGGAACTAACCCCGGTCGCATGGGTTTATACCATATGACCTGGTCTCCACATTTTGCTTGTTGGCACGGTTGTAACGAATTCCCTAGCCTTCGTCGCATTGGAAGCACATACGACCACTCCAGTGGACCTTAACACTTGGCACAAGAAATATGGGGCTAGCCTTGGTCGACCGGGCTAGCCTGCCGACCAAGGGGCTAAACCATGGGCTATTCGTCGGGGGCTTATGATTGTGTATAGCATGTGGAGGACCTGGGTTCCATGGAATGCCCCTTATGACCAGGAGCTAAACCATATTAAGGGGTGTGCACAGTTAGGTTGTGGGCACATGGCCCAAGACCAGAGGACCGAGGGCCAACAGGTAAGGGGCTAGTGCACCAGCAACCTAGTCAGAGGCCACATGGAGCCCTCCACATGACCAGTAGCCTTTAGAAAGTGGGTTACACCCAATTTATGTGCAAAAAGGGTGTTTTTCCACTTTATAATAAAGATATTTAATTATTTTCTTAGCAGCTTGAGGGGTTTTTGCCCATGTTCGGGAGATCTTAGGCCCTTTTTTAGGCCAGATCTTGGGGAGAATTTGGGAGAGGGTTACCAAATCTAGGCCTATAAAAACCAGGACTTCTTGAAGTCAAGGAGGAGGTTCAAAGTAGGTTTATGCTGAAGATTTTCCAAGCCAAATCCATTTTTATGCAGGGAAGCTGTTGAGGAGAGCACCTTTGCGGGCCATTTATGGGAGCTTTGGTCATCCAATTTCAGTGCCATTAGTTTTTTGGGGTTTCAGAGATCTGGTAGAACAATACCATATCAATTTGTAACATTTTTGGCACTGTTGTGATGTACGTTTAAATATTTGAACATAAATAATAAAACTTCACCCACTGAGATAAAGGCCTGGAGACGTAGGCGAGATTGTCAAACTTTGTTATCACATTGGTGTTTATGGTTTCATGTTCTTCTTTATTATTTAAGATCTGTACATGTATATATGGTTGTCACGTTTCATTCATAATTCTTCGTCTTTCATTCAACTTCCTAAATGGTTAATTAACACATGTTGAATAACTCAACCATTATCGTTTAAAAGATCCATTCGGATCAAGTGGTATCAGATCTAGTTGACGTTTGGATTTGAATTTTGCATGTTAACCAAGGAAAAGATACATCGTGGTGAAGGCGAGCATGTTGAAGAGAATCCATTGATTGGATTGAGAAAGAGAACTTCTCAAAGTGAGAAGATGGCATCAGAAGAGGGACTTTCTTGGGATGAGAAAGAGTTTCGAAAAACTTTCTTCGCCATGTCGAAGATGATGAAGGTTTTGTATGAAGATTACTTGGAACGGAAGAGACTGAATCTGGGTGAATCTTCAAAGGGAAAAAGTGAAGAAGGAGAGGATCCTCCCCAAATTCTTCCTTCACCTCCATCTTCACCTTCTTTTTTCTCCTTCTTCTTCAAGTTCAAGTTCTAAAAGCACTGCAAAGAAACATGTCCATAAACACAAGAATGAAATGCCTTTACTAAAACTTGATGTTAAATTCGAATTACCCATGTATGATGGTGAAGTTAATGCAGAGAGACTTGACAATTGGGTCAGAAAAATGGAGGTTTATTGCAGTGTGCAACAAATCAAGGATGAGGCAACTCAGATCAAGTTGGCATCCCTTAGACTTGCAGGCACAACACTCATCCGGTGGAAAAAGGAAGTTGCAAAATGGAACACAATAAGTGGGTAATGTATTTCCATCATGGCAAAGTTTTATTTTTGCACTTAGAAAGAAATTCTACCCTCTGGGTTATAAAGAGAAAGCGTTAATTGAATGGAAAGCTCTTAAACTAAGAAAATGACAAACAGTGCAAGAACACACAGATGGATTTCGTAAAATGGCATTGATGTTAGATATTCCTTTACATACCCAAGAAAATCTTATGAAGTATATAGGAGGTTTACCTGCACATATTCAAAATATTATATTCATGTTATGACCTACTAATCTTGACGAGGTTTCTGTTCAAGCGACATACATTGAAACAGGGAAAACATGGGTTGGTGTATCATGGGAATCATCTTCAAGGAAAGAGGGGAAAATGAAGTGGAATGGAAAGAACGAAAATTCAATGGCAAGAAAGGAAGTGAATCCCTCTTGCAAGCATTGCAAGAAAGAGGGGCATGATGAGGACCGTTGTTGGCAATTGCATCCTGAGAAGAGACTGAAGTGGTTCAAAGAAAAGAAAGGGAGGTAAACAGTTGCAGCAGCAACACAACCAATAGACTTTGTATCAGATTCAAGTGATGAATCTAAGGTCTCATTGGTTGGTATGACAGGTAAAATTGGTGAAGGATTTGATTGTAGAAGTAAATTGTTTCACATAAGGGTCATCATAAGGCATACTGAGTTTGACACATTGATAGATAGTGGATCTCAATCTAACTTAATTTCATAGGAATTGGTTAAACAATTGGGATTAAAAACAAAGATGCATAATAAGCCTTACACACTTAAATGGATAAGAAACAACCATCAATTGCACATAACAAAGAAGTGCACATTAAAATTTTCAATTTCATCTAAGTTTGTGGACTAGGTAACATGTGATGTGGTGCCACTAAGTGAAAGTGGAATGGTCTTAGGAAGTCCTTACTTGTATGATCGTAAAGAAATCTTCTACAGGGAAAGGAATCAATATCACTTGACCAAAGCAGGTCAAGAATATGTGGTTCATGCTCATAATTTAAAGGCAAATAAATCTCTTCAAACTATAGAACAATTAAGAAATGCAGCTCAAGCAAGCAACACACCTATAATTGTTTCAAATCAAGTAAACGATCTTAATCAAGAACATGAGATGATTGTAGAGTGGAAAATCAATCACACTTTGCTTCAAGATAAGCTAATGTCGTGCAAGTATTATAAACATATCAACTGATTTGAAGTCATATTTTTAATGCTATCATTAGTAATGTTGTCAACATGGATGATAGTGGCTTCAGTAAGATGTGACAGGGTACAAATGGCTAACAATATGCTGCAAGTTATCATGATTGTTTTACAGTTGATCTTGATGAGACAGGTGCACATGACAGCGTTCAAAGACAAAGAACAATTCGGGTGGCCTATCCCAAGCTTGATGACTGGTCAGTAACCTTTTGGAGGACCAAAATGTTTTTAGTGGGGAGGTGTGATCCAGAATTGGATCCAGGAGCTTGATGGGGCTCAGAAAGGCCTAAAAGCCAAAGTGCTCAGAATCTATTCAAAACGGACATGTGAGTAGGCCTCGTCGATACTAATCCAACACAACTCGAACGGTCTCAAACGGACTTCGTATGCTCCAGATATATCAATTTGTTCTTTTTGCCAAACAAGCAAAAAAATGTCGATTGTACAGTCTGTACAATGCCACGTGACAACTACCTATACAGGTTGTACGACCCTACAACTGATGTGGTAGGGTACGTGGATGCTAACTAGCCAGGTATAAGTGGACTAATCAGGGAGTGACATGTGTCACAACTACAAGGGTGACACATGGCACATCTGTACTAATTACGTGGCAGGTATGGTGGATGGTCTGTACAGACACGTGGTAGTTGGTTGATGGGAAGATGCGTTGACTAGGTATGATAGGTGGTCAAATTGATGGTCGACACGTGGAAAATATCTATCAAATAGCATGGTGCACGTGGCCCAAACATGGGCTGCCATGTGGCACCCATTTGTTGGATAATGGTTTGTTACAAAAACATATGGATTTCACCGGATTTGAACCCCAGACCTCCGACTGGGCAAACAACTTGGCAGGGTTGGGTTAGCCAAGCCACCCTTGCATTAGGTCTTAACCTAAAGTGGCGCGGCTTGTATTTAAGTTTCATTGCAATATAACTCGGACGGAGGTAGGGGTTGGGGCTTAGCCCCAGCCCCAGTGCAACATTGCATACAACCCTGCAATGTAACCATGTTGTTGACACATGGCACAGATAATCATTGGGAACTAACCCCGGTCGCATGGGGTTATACCATATGAACCGGTCTCCACAATTTTCTTGTTGGGGTGATTGTAACAAATTCCATAGCCCCGGTCCCATTGGAAGTGCATAAGACCACTCCAATGGACCTTAACACTTGGCATGAGAAATATGGGGTTATCCCCGGTCAGTTGTAACACCCTATTTCCCCCAGTCTATAAAAATAACTATATTGGCCAAGAACTATGGCAAACTCAAAGACGTGAATGTTTGATTTGATGTCCCTTTGTATAAAAGGTCGATGAATGTAAATTATGTTATGAATATGTGTTGCATGACTGTTGGGAGGGGGATGTGCTAAAAGAGACCATGATGGATAATGAGAGGTGGTGGAAGGGACCTGGAATTGTTGCATTAACTTCCACCGAGCCAGTACCATACTGGTTTTTACTTGCTCAAAGACCAAAGTAACTCTCTGACCCTGGAATGGATTTTCCATCAGATTGGTAGGTGGGGAGGCTCCTCAAAATTTAATGAGGGGATGGGGGTGAACCGCTCATCCGTAAAAGCTCTCAGACTTGACCACGAATAGATAAATTCTCCCCACGTGCAATCTTGCAGAGAAAAGGCAA
This sequence comes from Picea engelmannii, assembly GCA_009831015.1. Classification (NCBI taxonomy): domain Eukaryota; kingdom Viridiplantae; phylum Streptophyta; class Pinopsida; order Pinales; family Pinaceae; genus Picea; species Picea engelmannii. Next base: position 1,368,541 of record ML781212.1, on the reverse strand, counting down.
GAGATGAAGTGTGGTAAAGGGTAGAGAAAGAGCGCACACGACAGGGATCGCGGAAGAGAATTGGAGAAACAATGGAAGCACAGGGAGTTCTGAACATAGGAGAAGGAGAGTAACCTTCATCCTGGATTATTTTTTTGTATCAGGAGAAGGAGAGTAACCTTCGTCCTTGACTTCCATTGAGCTGGAAGTAGGAGACTAAATCTCAAAGCATTGTGGTCTAGCTCAGGGGTGGTTAGTGGTAAATCCGTTTGGAGTCACTGAGCCTACGGTTGGGTGGAAACAAGCACCCCTCTCAAAAGTTGCATCACGCCTGGTGGATCTGATAAGTGTTTTATGCCTTGTATTTTGAATTGAATATCATGAATACATGCTCATGTTTATATGCCCATAATGATTTCTATGTGGAATGATTGTCTGGTGTTTTAGACTGGAAATAATGGATGCATGTGTATACTTACATGCCATAGTTGGTTTCTGTACAAATGATTAAGTCTGGGGCATGAGTTCGCTCCACCGAGAATCGTCTTGTTTGCTTGATTCTTGTAATATTCTAGGAAGGCTCCTCGAGAGTACTCTTCCCCGGGAATTACCCCATAAACCTTGGAACCGTACCAAACCTTTACCTAAAGACTCGACTAAGATCAAGGACAATTGCCCAAGATCCGTCTGAAGGTTCATGCGATCTGGGTCTGGAAACCTTATGCAGGAAAGAGTAGCTCTCTAAGATCTCGGAGTCGTGGGAGTTTGAAGCTTCGAGAGGTTGAATTTCATGATTCAAGCTCAGAAAGGATAGCGAGTCCAATCATCGAAAGAGAATACCCCATCGTTTGGTAGATAAACAGTCAGAATCCTTTCGGAAATACCCAAGATCTGTCAAGACCGATGGATCTAGAGGAGGAGCACAGGCGTTAACACCTCGACCCTTTCAGCCTTCACAAGTAGCAATGGGATCCAGGACCGTAGATCCAAGGATCTGATGGAGCTCTATTGACCATCAATCTTAACCTTTTCATAGGCAGGAGAGTGGACTCGACAACGTCCTGAAAGTCCTGAAGTATTCGGAATTGTCCATCGGCACAGGATGCATGGCAGTCAGGTAGCATTTCTCTAACTCGCGACCTGGAGTGGTCAAGGGTAGGACTACACAAAATCGCGACATGATTGTGGTTGTTGGATCCAAGCCACGGGAGAACCGTTGGATCAGAACCTCCGTGTGGTATCGCATATCGGGGATTCAAAGGTTGAAAGAATTTATTTTCGACTGCAGAAGTCATGAAGTGTCGAGCATCGAGGGCTCGTGCGAACACATGGCACATCCGTTAGGTGGGGACCGCGTGGTTGACAGATGGCGTAACAACAAGCGCCCAGAGAAAGGTGGGAGCGGGTGATAGGTGGTGGACACATGTCGCCTGGGAAAGAGTCAACCCATTGTTGACTTATCGTGGCTTGGGGTTTCGAAGGATGAATAATTTGCACCTTGATCGCTAAGGTCGCAAGACGCCGAGAGCCGAGGTCTCGTGCGATGGGTGGAAGCAACACATCTCATAAGCAGAGTACAATGGAGGAGACAAGTGGTGTGTATGCGTTGCTTTGGCAAAGTCCACGTAACGTTGACCTATCACGTATCGGGGATTTGCAAAGGAGGAGCACGAGGGCTCAACACTCCAACTTGCGAGGTCGCGAGTTGCGAGTAGTGCTAGTGTTTAGCCTAGCCTACAATTATATGTAGTAGGCGCTAGTGAGGAGGGAGCCATACTCATATCACATCTCGGGTATCGGCGTTTGGAGAAAGAGGATTCAAGAGCCTTGACTCTCCAACTCGTGAGTTGCGAAAGGCGCTTGCGCTAAGGCCAAGTTGTGGTCGCTTGGAGGAGGATAAGGGAAGGGATGGTCTGCGCTAGGCCCCATAGAAATTTGAGGATTCTGTCCCTCGAATAAAAGGACAAAAAATCTAGGTTGTCATAGTGGGTGTGTGACAAATTGGTATCAGAGCATGGTTACAACACTTGGCCTTCTTGGGCTCATGAATGAGTTGCACAAAAAATCCATTTGAAGTACTCTTAAAAGGAGTAACTCTCTATCCTAACTCCTTTATCAAAAGTTGAAGTTAAGAATGAAAATTCCTATTGTGTGTATGCATTTGAAAAATATGAATTATGTGTTGATTGTGAATGAATATAATGTTGACTAACAACAAGTGTTTTTCTTGCAAAACAAGCGGATGATCAACCGTGGGAAACTACAAACTCATAGAATGGTGATGCACCATGAAGTGGGGGATGGCTCCCACAATAGAGACGAAGAGTCTGACGAAAGGAGAGCGGTAGAGACCCTTCCAGATCTAGCTGAGACTGTGAGGAGCCTCATGGTAGAACTACAGAGCTACAAGGCCGACAACGAGAGGTTGATAAAAGAGAAAGAGAAGAAAACGGAAATTAATGCAGTCTTGCTGCAGAGTTTATCCGACATACAAAGACAATTGCAGCATGGACCTAACACCAGTCATGTGGACCGACGACAGACAAAGAAAATTCGAAGTCCACCTGAGATACAAAAACGTGGTCTTTTATGTGGCCACACTAGGAAGAGCACCTCGAGAAAGGTCCACCCCAGAGATAAGGGACAAGCGTCAGACGATTCCTCTAGAAAGGAAACTGGTGACTCGAAGGGATCTTCTAGTAGCAAAACTAGTTCTTATTCCTGAAGAAAATAGAAGAAGCGAAAGCATTCCAAAAGTCATAATCTCGAAGAATTCAAGAAGGCCAAACTACCCTCTTTCGACGGTGAAATAAAGAAGGGAGTGGAAGTGGAGGTCTGGCTGCTTGGACTAAAGAAGTATTTCAGAGTCCATGAATTCTCAGAAAATTTGAAGGCCCAAGTAGCCACTTTCAACTTGAATGGAAAGGCTTCCATTTGGTGGGAAGACCGTAAGAATGTAAAAGGGATTCACGAAGAGGACCTATCTTGGGAACAGTTTGAGAAATACTTCAGGAAGAAGTCTGTCAGAAAAGTATTTAGACGAAAAGACTAAAGAATTCTATGAACTCAAGCTGGGGCAACTCACCATAGAGGAATATGTCAGTAGATTCCTCGAGTTGCTGAGGTACGTACCCTATATAAAAGCAGAAAAGGAAAAGGTGAAACGATTCATCAGTGGACTACCTAAGGACTATCAGAATAGGATTGAGTTTGATGAGCCAAAGACCCTAGAAGACACTATTCGAAAGGCAAGATATTGTTATGAACAACTTGGGCATCGGACAAAACCTCGTGAAGGATAGAAGCAAAAGAATAGTTCAGGATTCCAGAAAAAGGGGTTTAAATCCCCAAGATTTAAAAACTATAAAAAGGAATCAAGGATGAGCTTCCCAACTCGAAGTGTACACCAGCAGAATTTCCCCTCCCAGAGTGGAAATAGACCTTTTGGATCTACCCCAGGAAAGATTGATAACCCAAAGAGAGAACCCTTGAAATGTTGGGGTTGTGGAGAAGAACATCTACTGAGGGACTGCCCGCACCGGCAATAGGGCAGTCAGATAAATTACAATGTTCAAGAAGCTACCACCATCAATGATGTGGCTAGGAGTATGCCGCAAATTTATGCAGCCATGGATAATAAACAAGCTGACCACCAAGCTTCAGTGGTGGAGATGGAAGGTATGATCACCAACCATCTAGTGTCTATTCTCGGTCCTTCAGGCTGGCATAGGAATGAAAGCATCTTCCAATTACTTGATTCGTTCCTTCAGGCTGGCATTCTCGGTCTCGATGCCTCCAATGGGATCATGAAGTGCTTCTCCTATAGCGGTGTGAAGTTGACAGATTTGGGGCTGCTGCATGTTGGCAATGTCAACCTCTGAACGAGATTTTCCTTTCTTATTTTTAACATTGTTTTTCTAAATTATCAATTTTTTGTTTCAACTATTAAAAACAACACTTTGGAAGATGAAGGATTCATCTTTGTCAAAATTTTTGGTAACGGATATGTCCATTGGATGGCTATGGTGGATGGCATCTCCGAGCTGATCAAGGAAGTGGATCATGGTATCCAGATCAGTGTCAAGTTCCATGTTGTCACTCTGAATTTCTGGCTCTTCCGCCTGCCCCACATTTTTTTTTCTCTTCTTCTCTACTGGAAGCTTGTGAAAACTATCAATTTTAGAGTGAGGAGGTTCATTATCTCCACCTCCGTTTAGACCTTTGGGTTTCTTTGTTGTTATGATGGGCCGTTGGAGTGATGCTCCGATATGCAGTACTTTTTGGAGTGGTATTTGCAGATTGAACACTCTTGTCACTGGGGCCTTTCCCCTGTTGCATGTACAATTTAGTGCAGCTTTGCACTGTCTGTACCTCGTCGGCATCAGAGGCAGGACTGTTGTCGCCACTATCTCTGTTTTTGGGCAGGTGTTTATTTACAAAAAAATTGTCGAGGCCAAGTGTTTGTAAATGTTGTCTAAAAATATCATATGGGTCGAATCCTTTTATGTCTTCAGCATATCTCAGGTTGGAGATGCTAGAATGTGCTGCGAAATCGTCAATTTTCAGCAGAGGAATGAACTATTTTTTTTTCTTCCTTTGGAACAAATGGAACTAGTAGATGTATTGACGTGCTACTTCTGCAACAAACATTTTGTTCATAATGTGACATGGAAGGAGAGCAGGTTGTTCCGTGGAGCCAAAAATTCTTATGACAGTGTAATTATCCAAATGTTCGAGTGTCCCCTACTTATCCAAAAAACTAGTTGCATGTTCAGATATGTGGGGAGCATCTTCTCCTAACAACAAAACTTTGAAAACAGGCAGGAAGCCATTAAAAACCTCATAAAAATAGTGGGAAGCCTTGTGCTTCCACAAGGCCTAGTACCAGAATGTTACTGTGTGGAATTCACAATTGACATTCTTGGACAGAGACAGTCGTGGAAACCGACAGGAATGTGCTATTGCAAAAACTAAATAGGATGACATATAAAATTTCTTTTCCCTTTTGTAGCTTGACAATTGGGAAGAGATTTCATGGGAAATTAACCTGCCCCAATACAAAATGGCTTGTTCATTGACTGTGAAATACAAAATATAAAGAGCCATGCGGGAAACAGTAGCTATGGACTCCTATCTCGTTATTCTTGTAAATAGTGAGGCAATTTCGCGAAATGGATTTCTAAATGAACTAACCTACATGCTTATAATATCTTTAGGAACTAGATTAGGGTTTTCCAAAAAAAGGGGCAAGAGGTCCAATCCATTATTATGCTTTGCTAGGAACTGTTTGCAATCTTCTCCTCTGAACATCAATGTTGGCTCCGACAATTTCAGCATCTGGCGAAAGACCTGAGGTGACAAAGAAACAAAAGAGCGGTCCTGCAGTGGAATAATTATTTTCTCTGCAATAAATTTATTAGTGCACCAAGAGACCAGGTCCTTACAATCAAAAACCTCAGGGAAACAACCTGCATGAGCAATCCCGGAGGTCCAAATTACTTGGTTCTATGCGACAGAGGTTGACTAATAAGAAAATGCCCTGGACCAGTGAAAGTTCTGGTCCTCGCACCTGAAGATGTTCACTGTATCTCCACAGAACTGTTGTCGAGCTGATGCCATAGGTTTATGAGAAGGTTTCTTTGTTGCAGATGATGGCTTAAATGAACAGTTAGAGTCGATAATGTAATTTTTCGGTAAATCTTGGTTAAATGCTTATGAATGGGAAAGCTCCTTGAGCCTTTCACTGATTAATGGAAATTTGTATTGGCGGTGCATGATGAACTGTTAGCAGTAAAGTTATTTATTGCATATTTAGAAATGCGAAGGTGGCGGGTACGATGAAGAGCAATCAAGGAATGGAGGTTTCATGAACATGCAAAGGCCACGACGTGTGAACGGGATTTCATGATTTTGAAATGAACACTTGGAAGGGATAATATAATCCCCTTGCAAATTTTGGTTTAATGCACATCAATACGAGATGTCCTTGAGCCTTTCGCCCATTAATGACAATCTATACGGTTTCTACATGATGACCTGTTAGAATTAAATGCCAGTAATTCCATATTTAGAAACAAGATATATATATATATATATATATAACTTATTATTTTCTTTTATTATAGACAAGTGCGAAGGTGACGGAGACGACGAAGAGCAAAGAAAGAATGGAAAGCTCTAAAAAGTTGTAGGACGGGATTCAAAAAAGGGTTACGAGGATAGTCAGGACAGCTGAGTGTTGCACAATCAAATTTCATGTTTCGGAATTTTTGAGTGCAAAATGTGTAAAACGGAAGAGATCACGATGGGGCAATTCAACGGTTGGTTTGTATATTTGCGGAATTCCAAAAAAGTGGCTAAGTATGGAATAGGGAAATTGTTAATTGCATAAGTAGAAATAAGATCTTATATATAATTGCCAACTGCTAATTGAAAAGGGGTGCGGGCAAAGGAAACAACGACTACGAACTGAATATTTCTTCAACCCGCCAAACCGACGATCCTCCAAAGAAATTTGAACAAATGGCGAAGTATGGAAAGTGGATAGACGGGCTTCAAAATGGGGTGACAATAGTTCCACTAAATATGTGAGGACCTGACGGTTAAATTGTATTTTTCAGAAGTTTTCAGTGCGAAAATGTGCACCATGGAAGAGCGCATGATAGGTGTCGCGATAAAAGAGGACGAGTACAGCAGTGAACCCGCAAGACCGCCCACGTGCTAAGCAAAGTTGACCTGACCAGCGCGCAAGTCCGCCTATCAATTTGTATATCACAAAACTTTGGGTGCCAGTTGTGGGATAGGGAACAATAGAGGGTCAATTTAAAGAAAGGGGAAGCGGTCGTTGGAAATGCGTGAATCCGCGAAACTGTGGAGCAAGGCATTTTCAGGAGAAAAACAATTAAGTAACCAAAAAGAGAAACTAGAGGGAATAAAAGAGTGGGAAAATAGAAAGGCGGAAGGCAGTTTTTGTAAGCGTGAATTGGTTTCAAAGAAGTCCCATTGTTGCAAAACCATGACGTTCTACTAATTGTCAGCAAATGTGTTGTTGAAGATTAGATTTTATTGCAATGTGTTCGTGTAACTATGATCTTGATACATTCTTCCATGACTGTAACATATTAACTTAACTACTAAACTTCATTTTCTACGAATTGTCAGCAAATGCTTTGTTGAAGATTAGATTTTATTGGAACGTCTGAGTGTAAGTGCGTTCTTGATACACTCTTCCATGAGTGCAACATATTAAATCAAGTATTAAACTTCTTGCATTATGGGTTGTTAGCATTAAAACTTAATAATTGCATGTCTAGAAACAAGAATAACGATTTTGCTGCAACATTGTACATTGGTATTGCTATGTTCTATCTGCATTACGAATAGAATTGAACATTGGATTAAAATAATGTAATCCATTTTGTGTTTGCATAAAAATCTGGTGGATTCACACAGTACATTGTCATATAATTGTTAGATGTTCCATCTTAGAAAAGATAAGATAAGCAAACACAATATCAAAGAATTACGAGGGCACCGAACCATGCCAATTAGAACATGCATTAAACCCAGAAAAGAGGCAACAACGAAGAGTTGAAGGCAAATATTTTTAATAGCAAATGCATTTAAAAAAATAAGAAAAACACCGAGTATTGTACATCTATCCTTAGAAATTGGACCCAATTATTCAGGCCAAAACATTGAAGGTATATGCGACAAACACAGGCACAGGATCCATAGTATGTAAGATCTTTGCAGTTTTCTCCTCGATGAATCATCCTGTGCTGAAATTGATATTTTTCACAAGCTTCCCCTAAGGAAGAAGATGAAAATGATTGCAGGGAAAGTGGAATAGCCCTTAGCTGAAACCGCCTCTGCATAGTCCAAAAACATTCAGTAGCACATCTTGCACATGCAATTCCAAAGGCCCAAATTAGTCCATTTTGGGCAGAAGGAGATGACTAGTAGGAAAATGCCTTGCAGCAGCGAGAGTTTTGGACCTGATTCCCAAAGATGTTAATCAATACTTTTTTGGATTGAAATATATCTTTGGGAGCATCAACATATCATTGCTTTACAGTGAAACTCTTCCGCCCATAAAGAACTAATTTGGAACTCTGGAATTCCTACTTCCATGCTGCAAAGTGGCTATTGCATTCACCATCGGTTTCTTTTCTGAAACTCCTTTTGGTGTTGTCATCACCGCCATCACCGAGCCAAGAATTTCTGTTCATTATGGTTGGTTTCAATTTGGGTGCAGGAGTGGGAAGATTCTTTGCATTGCCATCATCCATTGTCGTATCATCGTCCATCAGATCATCTTCTTCCGACTTAGAATTCATGGCATCAACTTCTGCGACAACCATGAATGCAAGTGGGCGGGTTCTCTGAGCAGCCAGGGTTGCCATGGAATTTTTTGGCTTGAAATATATCTCTCGGTGTACCAAGGGACCATCTCCTTGTTTTCTCCTGTGCGGAGGGAGATGATTAGTAAGAATATGCCCAGGAATAGTGGAACCTCTGGCCATCATGCCCCAATGTGTTTATTGTGTGTGGAGAGAATTGTTGCTAGAAGTTATTAAGAATTTCCATTTGCTTGAGATGATGTTTGAAATGAAAATCGGGGAGGGATAATATAACCCTCTGCAAATTATGGTTTAATGCATATCAATGGAATATCTCCTCGAGCCTTTCACTAATCAATGACAGTTTCTAGGGTTCGTGCGGAATAAGCTGTCACCATGATAGCTCACTAATTGCACAATTAAAAAAAAGTGTGAAGGTGGCGGTGACAATGAAAAGAGATTAAGAATTATAAATTTTTTAGAAGGACCAACCCATCCGTGCACAAAAAAAAAAGATTACATCACCTTTCAAATGAATACTTGGCAAGGATAACATACTTGTGCACAAATTTTAGTTTAATTCGTAGTAATGACAAATCTTCTCCGAATTTTCGGACATTAATGATAATCTTAACGGTTCCTGCAGGATGGCTACTAGCATTAAAACTTAATTATTGCATATCTGGAAACAAGTACGAAGGCAACGGTGATGGCGAAACCGATTCTAAGAAATACCAAAGTATGGAAAGCGGTCGGGAGGGTTGCAAAAGAAAAATGACAGAAGATATACCCAGGAGACGTGAAGTGTCGATGGTCATATTGCCTCTCAGTGATAGATATTGGTCGTCAATTTGTATGTCGCGGAATTTGTAAATTGACAAGCAGACCTGTGGGTTGGTTGTATCAACATTGCATTTTCATTGTTCTGTGTCCTCCAAATAGCACTCGAAGTTCCATGATATATAGATTGACAGATGGAATCGAGGGCTAGCGGGTTCAAGATTGCCATTGTTTCGGGATGGAAATCGCTATCAACTATCTAACATATCTAAAAACATTATTTTCAATACTAAATTATTAATATTACATATTGATCTTGCAGAATTTTATTAGACGAGAAAGTTTGTACAATCTGGTCGGGCGAGTTATTTAAAATTTTTGCAACAAATGAACAATACATAGTAGACATGTAATTTTATAAACTATGGACATGAGATTTTATAGAGCATATTCGGATCCCTCATTCCATACTTAGGACTTTTTCGATTGCGGGTTCTCGGCCTGGCGGGCTGAAAATTGAGCCTCTATTGTTCTGTGTCCTACAAATAGCACCCACACTTCCGCGATATACAAATAGACAGGCGGACTTGTGGGCTGGTTTTTTGAGAGTTGCACTTTTAATGTCCCGTAGCGATTCCGTATTAATTCCATATTTAGCCAGTTTTTTGGATCTGGGCCTCTCGGGATATTGGGAAAAAATATGGGCCTCTCCTGCGCTCTACAAATAGAACCCACAATTCCATGATATAAAAATTCATAAGCGGACTTGCGGTAAATTATTACTGTTAAATATTGATATTGCATAATTTAATTAGACGAGAAACTTTGTACAATCTGGTTGGCCGAGTGATATAAAGTATTCCGACAAATGAGCAATGCATAGTAAACATGTACTTTTAGAAAGTATGGACATGAGATTTTATATAACATATGTGAATCCCTCACTCCATACTTGGGCAATTTTTGGATCGTGGGTTCACAGCCTGGCGGGCTGAAAATTGAGTATCTATTGTTCTATGTCCTACAAATAGCACCTACACTTCCACGATATACAAATTGATAAGCGGACTTGCGGAGATGACTCTTTATATAAAGTATGGACATGAGATTTTATAAAGCATATGTGGATCCCTCATTCCATACTTAGGCACTTTTTGGATCGTGGTTTCGCAACCTGGCGCGCTGAAAATAGAGTCTCTATTGTTCTGTGTTCTACAAATAACACCCAGAATTCCGCGATATACAAATTGACAGGAGGACCTACGAGTTTCTTGGTTGAACATTGCATTTTTATTGTTCTAGAACATATGTAGATCCCTCATTCCATACTTGGGCACTTTTTGGATCGCGGGTTCGCGGCCCGGGGGGCTGAAAATTGAGTATCTATTGTTTTGTGTCCTACAAATAGCACCTAGACTTCTGTGATATACAAATTGACAGGAGGACTTGTGGACATGAGTTTCTATATAAATTATGGGCATGATATTTTACAGAGCATATGCAGATACCTCATTCCATACTTAGGCACTTTTTGGATCGCGGGTTCCCGACCTGACGGGCTGAAAATAGAGTCTCTATTGTTTCGTGTCCTACAAATACCACCCAGACTTCCACGATATACAAATTGATAGGAGGACTTGCGGGCTGCTTCGCTGAACATTGCATTTTTATTGTTCCGTAGCAATCCCATATTAATTCCATATTTAGCCACTTTTTTTGATCTGGGGCTCTTGGGCTGGTTGACTGAACATTGCACTTTCATTGTTCTGTGTCCTCCAAATAGCACTCAGAATTTCACGATATGCACATTCACAGATGGACTCGAGGGCTAGCTGGTTCAAATTTTCCATTGTTTAGGGATGGCAATCCCTATTAACTATCCAACATATAAAAAAACATTATTTTCAATACTAAATTATTAATATTACATATTGATATTGCAGAATTTAAGAAGAGGACAAAGTTTGTCCATTTTGGTGGACCGACTAATATAAACATTTTCCAACAAATGAGAAATACATAGTAAACATGTACTTTTATAAAGTATGGACATGATATTTTATATAACATATGTGAATCCCTCATTCCATACTTGGGTCGTTTTTGGATCGCAGGTTCGCGGCCTGGCGGGCTGAAAATTGAGTATCTATTGTTCTGTGTCCTACAAATAGCACCTACACTTCTGCGATATACAAATTGTCAGGCGTACTTGCGGAGATGACTCTCTATATAAAGTATGGACATGAGATTTTATAGAGCATATGCGGATCCCTCATTCCATACTTAGGCACTTTTTGGATCGCGGGTTCACGGCCTGGCGAGCTGAAAATAGAGTCTCTATTGTTCTGTGTCCTACAAATAGCACCTAGACTTTCACAATATACAAATTGACAAGAGGACCTACGGGCTACTTAGATGACCAATGCATTTTTATTGTTATAGAACATATGCGGATCCCTCATTCCATACTTGGGCACTTTTTGGATCGCAGGTTCGTGGCCTGGCGGGCTAAAATTGAGTATCTATTGTTCTGTGTCCTACAAATAGCACCTAGACTTCCGTGATATACAAATTGACAGGCGGACTTGTGGACATGAGTCTCTATATAAAGTATGGGCATGAGATTTTACAGAGCATATGTGGATCCCTCATTCCATACTTAGGCACTTTTGGATCATGGGTTCGTGGCCTGGCGGGCTGAAAATAGAGTCTCTATTATTCTGTGTCCTACAAATACCACCCAGACTTTCGCAATATACAAATTGACAAGAGGACTTGCGGGCTGCTTCGCTGAACATTGCATTTTTATTGTTCTGTAGCGATCCCGTATTAATTCCATATTTGGCCACTTTTTTTATTGGGGGCTCTTGGGCTGGTTGGTTGAAAATTTCACTTTCATTGTTCCATGTCCTCCAAATAGCACTTAGACTTCCACGATATGCACATTCACAGATGGACTCGAGGGCTGGCAGGTTCAAATTTGCCATTGTTTAGGGATGGTAATCCCTATCAACTATCCAACATATAAAAAAACATTATTTTCAATACTAAATTATTAATATTACATATTGATATTGCAGAATTTAAGCAGAGAACAAAGTTTGTCCATTTTGGTGGACCGATTGATATAAAAGTTTTCTGAAAAATGAGCGATACATAGTAAAGATGTACTTTTATAAAGTATGGATATGAGATTTTATAGAGCATATGTGCATTCCTTATTCCATACTTAGGCACTTTTTGGATCACGGGTTCGCGGCCTGACGGGCTGAAAATTGAGGTTTTATTGTTCTGTGCCCTACAAATAACAGCCAGACTTTTGCGATATAGAAATTGATAGGCGGAATTGGGCTAGTTGGCTGAACATTGCACTTTTATTGTCCCATAGCGATCCCGTATGAATTCAATATTTAGCCATTTTTTTTATCGGGGGCTCTGGGGTTGGCGGCCTGAAAATTGGGCCTCTATTGATCCGTGTTGTACAAATACCACTCACAATTCCGCAATATACAAATTGACAAATGGACCTGCGAGCTGGCTGGTTCAACATTGCAGTTTCATTGTTTTGTGTCCTCCAAATAGCACTCGGAGTTCTGCGATATACAGATTGATAAATGGACTTGAGGGCTGGCGGGTTCAAGTTTGTCTGTTAAGCCCTAATATTGGCTCATTACCCCTTAATTGGGGCATATTAGATTAGTAATGCTATTTTATTTATGTCGTATTTAGGCCATTAGTTGTAATTTAGATTAGTAATGTTATTTTATTTATGTCGGCTTTAGGCCATTATTTGTAATTATACCTCCTAGTCTCCTATATATACCAAGGAGACATTTTCATTTTGAATCATCTTGTACTTGAACATT
>ML781212.1:1332106-1347732 GCA_009831015.1 Picea engelmannii | reverse complement strand
GAGGTTGCCCCCTCGAAGAGGCTTATTATCTGAAATTATCTCTTTTTCAAGGCGTTGAGTACTTTTCCTGAGGTTTTTATATGCTATATTGATGTTTGGTTCTTAACATTGCCATTGTTTACAGATGCTAATCCCTATCAACTATCTAACATATCTAAAACCATTATTTTCGATACTAAATTATTAATATTAAATTTTGATATTGCAGAATTTAATTAGATATCTATCAACAAGTACAAGCAAGACACCGAATTTAATTTAATACGTTCAATGTCTCGCTTGTACTTGTTGATACTTATTGCAAGCTACAAACCATGTATTGCAGATGACATCATCAAATCTGCCATACCATAGATGAATGTATAGCCCAACAAACTTGTTTAGTAAACATAGTAAGAGCAAAGCGTATGCATCTTTACCTTTGGCCTCGTTGGTCTGTCAATGTCTTGAATGACTGACTGCTCATGCCCATGTCACTAGTCCAATTTTTTCTGATGCAAGCATGTGCAGATGAACATCAGGACTAAACAAGCATATGCATTGTATATTGTCCATCGGAAGGACCAAATAACCATAAAACTGTATGCATATGAATTTTTTAACTGGATAAATGTTTAACAGTAGACAAGGCGTGAGCGCAGGGCACCATGGCCAATCTGTATATCGTGGAACCTTGGAAGCCAGGGGAGAAATCTTCAACCTACCAGCCTGGCACCTGCAATTGAGAAAGTGAGTAACTATGGAAGAAGGTAGAAGCATGACCACATATGTGAATCCATTAGTCCACCAACCGACGCACACAGGAATTTTCAGAAAGCACACTAGGCCGATGAATTAGAAAACAAAAGGGATAATAGAAAATGGAAAAAGTAGAAATAGGGAGCGCAGAAAGACCCATTACTGCAAATTCATCGTTTTCAAGTCTAATATTATATGCCCCCACCCACTTTGTATATTTAATTTACCAGCACACTTGGTATACCTTTTAGAAGATTGCACCACAGAACCCTCTGCTGTTGCACAGAAAAATTCATCTCCTTGTCCAAGCAACCTGTTTATTCCAAGGAAGCAACGTCGAAGATGCAATGGACATGAAGGCAAGTTAGTATGAAGAAATACATCTAAAAGAAAGAGAAACAGGTCTATTTACCCACCAAAGAGTCCTTCGTCTTGTCCAACCATTATGTTTGTTTAAATGCAGCAATGCAGCGCAAACACAACGAACATGAACCAACTTAGTATGCAGGAAGGAACGCATGTAAGAAAGATAAATTACCATGTAGGAAGGCACACAACTAGTTTAACACATATACAGACAATAAATGAAATACAAAACAACGCAATATGAAACAACAACACAAGCATGCACCTTTCTATATCCTCTTCAGCCGATGCAGTCAAGACTCCCTCATTTTCTCCAGTTACTTTGTTTGTTTGAATGTGGGAATGCACAAAATTCAATGAACATCAATGGAAGCTAGTATTCACTGGAGAACAAGAAATATGTACACACAACAAAACTGACTGAATGAATAGTCTAGAAAGGAAGAAACATGAACCTTTGCGCTTCTCTATCCATGGTTGTAAACGTGTAGATTTTTTTTCCCTGGCCAAAATATATTACAAGGCACAAAATATCACTCAATTGCATGGCCGCAGCTAAACGATTTCTGGTTTTACATGGAAATTTATCGAGATATGCCCTTTAAACCTGTTCTTTATCCTTTACACAGATTGTTGTGCCCACAATACAAGTTCTCAGTTTTTTGTGGCAAACCACCCAGACATGCTTCCAGACATCAAAATATAATCTTGCAGAATCTTTGTTGCACATATCATATCTCAAGCACAACACAAATTCTATCGTGTGCACACTAGTCTATGTAGAGGAGAAAGAACATGTAATGTCATATCCGCACATATGACAATACATGGTTTATAAATGTAGCATGCATACATATGAGTTATTCCAACAAAAAAACAATGGATCGATTGATTAGGAGTCAATGAGGTAAACACATTGTTGATCATGAGGAATCATACCACTAATGATTGCAAGTTCCAAGGTACTCACTGGGTTCTAGATCCTTTTTCTAAATAATGAGCTAGTGTTGATAGGAAGAGACCCGCCAAATGAGGGCCTTAATGTATCACCCATCAATCGACATGAAACAATCACCAAGAGATATTGTGAAGGGATAAAATCACCATTATTGAAAAGTCTCGATAGGAAAATATAATAAGATATAAATTAATTATATAATGCAATAAGCAAAAGGTTGTGATTAATCACTCATACAATAATAATAATAATAATAATAATAATAATAATAATAATAATAATAATAATATAACAACAACAACAACAACAACAGCAATATATTATTATTATTATTATTATTATATACATTAACATCTCCTTTAATATAAACTTAGGGGTAAGGGATGTTATGATAATCCATTCTTTATCTCATGTAATCGATGATGGCATGTAAGAAAGGAGAATACCCAAACATAACATACCACATGGGAGAAAATCCACATCTTTTTTTTTCCTTGGGAAAAAAGCGTAAATTTTTTTTTGAGTAGAAAGAAAATTTACATTCTGCATAATGCATGTACAACCATGCATTTGGTCTACCAAAACTCTCAAACCAAGGAGTTTCAAAATAAAAAATAAAAGACTAAAAACAATGAGCCCCATCGACTCACCTCCCCATCAAAACTACAAAAAAGAGTGCGCAAAATATGTATATACAAAACAATTGTTGAATATAAGTCCCCTAAAATAAAGTATCCCCCTAAGCCATATCAAGTTTAAGTTGACGAAGAAAGAAAATTGTTATGTAGAAACTTTGCCTCTAGATTGTGAAACTGGACATTACTTTTCCTCTAGATTGTGAAACTGGACATTCTTCTTTAGTGGCATATAAGAAGCTAAGCATCTGAACCCAAAAAATGATTATATAGTGACCGATAATGAAAATGAGAACCACAAAGTAAGTGTCAAAAGATGAAACAGTAGGATGAACAATAACAAAAACAATAATCGAGTGTGCAGTACAGGTCCCTCCGGACCCATAAAGTCTATGAACGACCTATGGTAAAACTCATGAACTACCCCTTCTCTAAATTATGTTATCTTCCACTGCTCCAGAACTAGTCGAAGACCCTCCTTAGAGAGTTTATCTGATGTCTTGTTTCATTCCCTGTAAACATGACATAAAGAAAATTGCTTGTAATATGCTAGAATGATAAACACTTCATCAAGGAGTGGAGAGAGTCTAATGTTGTGACATATTTGATATTTTTTGATCCAATTTATAACCACCATAGAGTCACCAAAGATTTGTAAAGATTTTATCCCTTTCTCCCTAGAAAAAGTGAGCAACAGTTTAAGTGCCATTAGTTTAACATAATTGTTTGTCCCTAGACCCAGGCCTATTGCTAAATTTTAAAAACTGGAGTCAGAAAGATGTAGTACAGCCCCAGCACCACAAAACTAACCTTCATTTTGTGAAGCCCCATCAAAATAGGCCCATGGTCGAGAATGGTCCAGTGTTTCTACCACCACATTCCTTACTAGAGTTTCATCCTTCCCTTGAGGGAAATGGGATAATATGCTATGACTTTGAGCCATTTTGTGCTCTAGAATGGAGGATTTGTCATTGAAAATAACAAAATTTTGGGCCAACTAGACTCCCCAATTTATAAGAAGGGGGAGAGATTTTATATCGTGATTTTGTGGATTTGACATCCACATTCTCCACGCCTCTTCAATATTTGGGCCATGCCATATACAAACATGATTTAGGGTAGTTGAACATTCAGTCTAGATATGATGTAAAAAAGGACAATTTCGAAATAGATATGTGACAGATTCCTCATCGGCTTTATAAAGGGAGCGCCATCTCGGTCCTTCCATGCGTCTGTATCTCATTTTTTCCCATGTGTGTACCTTATTTTTTATCATACACCATTAGAATAGGCACGATTTTAATGGGAATTTTACTTTCCACACCCTTTCCACCACCAAGAGGGTTCTTGTTGATGTAGATCTATGTTGATTTGAGAATAACCCGCTTTTGGTGTATAGATCCCATGGGGATTATTTTGCCAAAATAAGTCATCCTCCTTGTTTGTGATGCAGATATGTTCCATTTCTAGGGCTCTGATGTATTCATCCCATATGACTTCTACATCCTCTCCCAGTCCCAACTTAGAAAATTATTTCCATGAATGTCCCCAAATAGTGGTTCTTTCCATATCAGTTATTTGAGCAAGGTATAAATAACCTCGTTCATGTAAGGCATCGATTAGAGGATGTGGCAGAAGATGAATTCTGCCATTTCCTCTCCAGGGTTCAAGACCGATTCTGAATTTTGTGCCTTTTCCGACTCTCCATGCCAATCCTCCCCCCACTACCTAAAAATATTTTACAAGTGATTTCCATATAATAGTGCAATTTATTGCCTCCTTTATAGGCCTTCATATCCATTCCTCCACTGAATCTAGACTGATGTATTTTTCAGTTACCAACTTAGTCCATAGACTATCTATTTAGATCAGTCTCCAACCTACTTTTGTTGCAAGTGCCTTGAAAAAGAGATGGATATTTTTCAAGGCCTCATCCCCCCAACAATTTGGGTATGACAAAGATGTCCCATTTAACCCAAGGTAGTACAAAATTCTCTTTTGTACCTTCCCATAAGAATCTAAAGCAAATGCGCCTTAAATTCTCCAACATTCCTTTTGGGAGCCAGGCTAATGATATCCAATATACCGGGATGGCTGCCAAAATAGACTTGAATAAGACCAATCTCCCCGCTCGAGATAGCTAACGAAAAATCTGAGATTTTAATCTCTTTTCTAATTTGGCCGTTAACCAGATCCAGTCCCCCATCTTGTATTTTTTTGGATTTAGGTGAAATCCTAGATACTTTAACCCCTCATCAAATGGAAAAAGTGCAAAAGGGAAGAGCTCCTTGAATATACTAATCTTCTCTTCATCCAAGAGATTGGTCGACATGGTCTATTTTTGGGAATTTATCAACATCCCAGTTGCACGACCAAAGAGGTTTAAGATGTGTCTTAGTTTCTCTACATCTCCCCTCAACCCACCACAAAAAATAAAAAAATCATCCACAAACAGTAAGTGTGTAATCCTTAAAACGTGGGAAATGGAAATACCTTGGAATTCACCTCTTGATTTTTCTTTGCCAATGGACCTTTTGAGACCCTCTGCTACCAGCAGGAAAAGTAGGGGAGAAAGAGGGAACCCATGTCTTAGACCCTGTTCTACTGATAAAAATGATGAGGACTGCAAAGGATATAGTTGATATACAACTCTTAATCCAATTTATAAAAGGGAGCTCAAAACCCAAGTGTGTTAGGAGCATCCTTATGTAGAGCCAACTAACTCTATCACAGAATTTGGAGAGATCGATCTTTACTACTGTGCCTTTTTTCCTCCAACCCTTCATGTTGTGCATGGCTTCTTGAGCCACTACAATGGCTTTATGAATCTGTCTCCCTTCCAGAAAATCGAATTGTTCCTGAGAGATTGTTTTTGAAAGGACATATTTCAGTCTTCTGCTAATGATCTTTGATACCTCCTTATAGATATTGTTACATAGATAGACGGGACTAAAATCCTCAAAGGACTGAGGATCATCCTTCTTTGGAATGAGAGCATTGAAAGTAGCATTTAGAGGAGGGTGAATTTAACCATTGATATGAGATTCATCAACAACCCTAAGAATGTCTTGGTCGATAATATAAAAAACCCCCATAAATAAATCCATGGACCACCCATCCGGTCCATAACTCTTATCTTTTTGGAAAATATGTAACACCTATTTGAGCTCGTCTTCAATGACTTCTTCCATGAGTTCCCTGTTATCTGCTTCATCCACAAATCAGGGGAAGTAAAGTGCCAACTATACTATGGCATCTATTGAGACTCTCTCACTGGATTTGAATAAGATTTTGAAATGGAAAGTGCCCAATTTGGCCAATTCCTCAAAGGAGGAGTGGACTCTTCCACTATTATCCTTAAGGATCCATATGGTATTTGAAATTTTCCTCCCTTTTTCATAATCTTGGAAAAATTTTGTGTTCTCATCCCCACTCTCCAGCCATAAATATCTACTCTTTAAATGCCACTTTGCTTCCTTTTCTTTCAACAGTTTCCTTCTCGCCTTCTCTAAATCTAACAACTCCTTTTTCGCTTCCAGAGTGGTGAAACCACTCCCCTCCGAATCATAGATAGACTGGATTTTTTCTTCCATATTTATAAGCTCATGCTCATCAAGTAGTTTCTTCTTTCTATCCCACTCAACAGTGGCCTTTTTAAAGTTTTTTAGATTTCGAGCAAATTGAACCGTAGCCCGGGCATCCTGACCCATGGGAATCCAAGTATCCTTGACTAGGTTCAGGAAATCCTTCTCCTTAATATACTTTGAATTGAATTTAAAAGGGTTAGTTGGTTTCTTTGGTCTACCTGCTACTTCCAAAAAAAATGGGTGATGATCTGATTCTCCACATGTTCCCATCCATTGCCTAAAAATTAGGGGAGACTCGACAAGGGAGTTAGAGAGTAAAAAATGATTAAGTATTTTGGCGATGAGTTCCTCCCCAAATCGCTTGTTTCTCCAAGTTGGTCTCAATATTATAGGAGCGATGTCTATCATCCTCATTGTTGGGTATATGTTATATTCTTTGCATGTGTGTGTGTGTGGGTGCGTTAGGTTCCACAACTGCGTCTGATGATCCCTCTAGTAGTGTTCTTTGTGTCGTGTGCATCGGGCGCTTCCTAGGGGGTCCCAGGGGGGCTAGGTATAGCCCCCCATGGCGACGCACAACGTTCGGGGAAACACCCCAAATTTATTTGATTGGGTAGTTTTTGCTATTTTTAGCAGTTTACTAAATTAATCCCGGATTAAGGGATTAGGGTTTTGGTATCTACGGAATACCTAAAAACATTGTATATATATTGTATGGTGAATGGCGAAATTTGATATAATGAATATAAGAAAGGTTTTCCCAATTGAGGGTTTCCAGTATAAATCTTTGTGTACTATGTGAATGAGTCATTGATTAATTTCTGCTTTGCTTAAGAATCTATATGCATTGCTTTACTTTGCAGGTTTAATACTTACACTCGTCTCCTCCAATTTATGTCTGCAATTATCCGAGAAGGAATCGGGGTGTGCTCTTTATCCCCAAGATTCAGCTACTACTGGGAGAAATTAAGATCACCCCCGAGAATGAGGTCCTCTTCTTTCATAAGGATTTGATTAGTAGATTATCCCAAAAATGAGCATGCTCTTATGAGGGCCCATATACATTGAGGACTGAGAAACATTTGCCCAAATCCTCAACAAAAAATTTCAAACCAAGACTAGATTCAACACATCGAGAGTTGATTATTTGAATAGAATTGGTACACCAATCGATGGTCAAGCCCACCAAATGACCCTTTGCATCCAAGCCCATGAAATTCCATCCTTTAAACAATTTCTCTAGAAGAGTAACAACCAGATTTGAACCTCCCATTGTCTTCTAAAGTAGAATCAAATTTGGCTGGGTTGATTCCATCAACCTGTGGAGAGAAAGTTTCTTTGTTGGGCTCGCCACACCCCTATAATTGAAAGATAGCACCTTCATTCAGAAACCCTAGTTGAGGTGTGCACTGCTCTAAGGGGCCCTATGATGGAGAGTTGACGACCAATTTCCATGTCTGTTGAAACTCGAGTTTGTGCCTTTGATAGGTTGGATCTCCTTCCCCACCCATTTCGACTAGAGGGTGGCAAAGGGTTCAATCCCAACCCTCCCAAATTTTGGATAATATCCCCAAGGGTCGAGATCCATCTATTCCTTAATTGATAGACCACCAAATACTCCTTCGAATCTGTTGAAGAATCATAGGACATACTAGCAGAGGAAAAGTGACCCGAGATCAGGTAAGGGGCTAGAAAAAATTATTCCAATGCAAGTTCAAGGGGAAAGAAGGGAGAGCTACAAAGGGAATCCATAGAAAAAGGGAAACTCTTCAAAGATCCTACCCAATTTTTACCCAAGAGAGATAATGACTGCAAAAAAAAATTCAAAGAGGGAGGGAGACATGGCGACATACCCATATGAGAGGCGACACCTTGCTGGAGCATTTTTGTAGCCACTTCAGAATGGTTTGGAATAACCCGGCCAGAGCTCGAAAATTTATCAAATCAAGTGGAATGAACCATGTCCTAATGGAACAAATATTTTTTGAATGGCAGATTCCAATCCCCACTACCTCCAGGGCCTGCCCTATTTAATTTCATTGAGGGCGTAGAATGAGCCTCTCCAAAATGAGATGCGCCTCTCCTTTTCTGCAAAGACCCCAAAGAACCTTTTTCCTTATTCCTCATAGGAAGAGTGCAATCACTGGCATTATGATCATGCTTGTGGAATCGACAACATTTGAAGGGAATTCCTTCATAGTCCAAATTTTATAGAAGAGACCTTTTGCCCCAGGATAATTCAATTTCCTTCGCCAGACCTTTCTGAATGTTCAAGGAGACCAAAATATGAGCCACTGGCATTTTTCTGGAAAGATTAAAAGACATATATTCCTAGGGAATTACTAATATATCCGAAACCCTTTGACGTCGAAAGTTCCACTGGAAACCCAAATAACCTAAGCCATATTAGAAGCTCATCAATGCTTTCAGGACTGGCATCGAAAATGGGCATCCACCTCTTCAATAATATTGGCGACGAGTCTATCCACCAAGGAGCTTTCAAAACTCTCGATATGTTTGTCAGGGTCTAGAAACATAACATAAAACATCCATTTGACAAAGTCGGTATCATGGGCAAATGGTCTACCTTGCTTGAACATGATTTCTCTACCCACTTATGCAGAGTATTAATGTTCAAATGGAACCCATTTACACGGCCCACAATTGTCATCTCCACCATATCTGAAACTTGGGGAAGCATTATATCATCCCTCAAAGCCAAATTTTGGGCTTTTGTGACCAATTTGATGCTTTCCTGTGACTTATGTAATTTATGAATTCTTGAAGTAGACTTTTTCCCTTCCCCTAAAACTCTGGAAGCTGGTCATTGTAAAATTCTTCCTAGTTCCCTATTGGGTCTGAGGATCCTCTCTCCAAAACCTCCACACTAGCGACGTTTGCAGAAATTAGAAGGGAGGGAACCAAAAACTTTGACGGATCTAGAGACAAAAACTTACCCAAATCATTGCCAGAATGCAAACCTATTGGAGTAATATCAAGAGTTGTTGAATGTGGAGGCCAACACGGACGGGGAAAGGTCAATCCATTACTCCCACCTCTTATCAACCCTAAAAACCTATAAAAGTCAGAAAAAGGGGGGTTGTTTGGCCACAAACCGTCAAAAGGCACCTCCGGGATGAAACCCCTAACTGAATCCACTTATTTGTCTAAACCTCCAAGGGAAGCAACTTTGAGATATTCCCAAGGGGGGAAGGTGAAAAAATGCCAAGTGGGACAACCTCGAGACCCCTAGACAAAATTAGATCCCCGACATCATGTTCCCTAAGAGGAAAATAGGCCCCATGGACATTGTCACATGTTTGACCACTAGGCTCGGGGCAAGAAACAACAACCTCAACATTGTACATATTGGAAGTGATAGGCAACAAATAGGAGTCAGACACAAGGGATAGGCCACCTGGCACCAACCAAATTTTTTGTTCGTCCGAGGAATCCCCTGAATAATCCAAAATATCTTCCTCCCAAACATCACCTGATAAAAAAGATCCACCCACCGAAAACGAGAAAGAAAAATCCAAAGGAAAATTATGGCGATGTCGAGAGTGAGAGTAGCCATAGGTTGTATGTAGAGGTGCTCTAAAGTGGTCTGGGGCTAGGGTTTCTGTAGAGAAAACCCATCCACCCCCCGGGTTGAGTATCGTAAAAAATCGAAAATCCACATCTTGTCCGATGTTGAAATTGCTTTATAAAAAATAACAACCTTTGGTTTGACAACTAGCCTATTATCCAAGACCATTTTGACATTTATCAACCAAGGTGATAGCTTTATCCTCTTTATTAGGGAGATTTGATTTTTCACCCAATAACTTTATCCTCTTTGTTAGCTTTATCCTCTTTGTTAGGGAGGTTTGATTTTTCACACCCAGGGATCATTTAGTTCTTTGTCCATCAAAGTGATAATTTTATCATCTTATCATGTTAGGAGCATCCTTATGTAGAGACAACTAACTCTATCATAGAATTTGGAGAGATCGATCTTTACTACTATGCCTTTTGTCTTCCGATCCTTCATGTTGTGCATGGCTTCGTGAGCCACTACAATGGCTTTATGAATCTGTCTCCCTTCTAGAAAATCGAATTGTTCCTGAGAGATTGTTTTTGAAAGGACATATTTTAGTCTTCTGCTAATGATCTTTGACACCACCTTATAGATATTGTTACATAGATAGATGGGACTAAAATCCTCAAAGGACTAAGGATCATCCTTCTTTGGAATGAGAGAAGTGAAAGTAGCATTTAGAGGAGGGTGAATTTAACCATTGATATGAGATTCATCAACAACCCTGAGAATGTCTTGGTTGATAATATCAAAAATCCCCATAAATAAATCCATGGACAACCCATCCAGTCCATAACTCTTATCTTTTTGGAAACTATGTAACACCTATTTGAGCTCGTCTTTAGTGACTTCTTCCATGAGTTCCCTGTTATCTGCTTCATCCACAAATCAGGGGAAGTAAAGTGCCAACTATACTATGGCATCTATTGAGACTCTCTCACTGGATTTGAATAAGATCTTGAAATGGAAAGTGCCCAATTTGGCCAATTCCTCAAAAGAGGAGTGGACTCTTCCACGGTTATCCTTAAGGATCCATATGGTATTTGAAATTTTCCTCCCTTTTGCATAATCTTGGAAAAATTTTGTCTTCTCATCCCCACTCTTCAGCCATAAATATCTACTCTTTAAATGCCACTCTGCTTCCTTTTCTTTCAACAATTTCCTTCTCGCCTTCTCTAAAGCTAACAACTCCTTTTTCGCTTCCAGAGTGGTGAAACCACTCCCCTCTGAATCATAGATAGATTGGATTTTTTCTTCCATATTTATAATCTCATGTTCATCAAGTAGTTTCTTCTTTCTATCCCACTCAACAGTGGCCTTTTTTAATTTTTTTAGATTTCGAGCAAATTGAACCGTAGCCCAGGCATCCTGACCCATGGGGATCCAAGCATCCTTGACTAGGTTCAGGAAATCCTTCTCCTTAAGATACTCTGAATTGAATTTAAAAGGGTTAGTTGGTTTCTTTGGTCTATCTACTACTTCTAAAAAAAATGGGTGATGAACTGATTCCCCACCTGTTCCCATCCATTGCCTGAAAATTAGGGGAGACTCCACAAGGGAGTCTGAGAGCAGAAAATGATTAAGTATTTTGGCGATGAGGTCCTCCTCAAATCACTTGTTTCTCCAAGTTGGTATCAATATTATAGGAGCGATGTCTATCATCCTCGTTGTTGGGTATATGTTATATTCTTTGCATGTGTGTGTGTGGGTGTGTTAGGTTCCACAACTATGTCTGAGGATCCCTCTAGTAGTGTTATTTGTGTCATGTGCGTCAGGTGCTTCCTAGGGGGTCCCAGGGGGGGGGGCAAGTATGGCCCCCCCTGGCTACGCGTAGCACCCCAAATTTTTTTTTTGGGCGATTTTTGTTATTTTTAACGGATTTTGCTATTTTTAGCGGTTTACTAAATTAATCATGGATTAAGGGATTAGGGTTTTGGTATCTACGGAGTACCTAAAAACATTGTATATATATATTGTATGGTGAATGGTGAAATTCGATATAATGAATATAAGAAAGGTTTTCCCGGTTGAGGGTTTCCGGTATAAATCTCTGTGTACTATGTGAATGAGCCATTGATTAATTCATGTTTTGCTTAAGAATCTATATGCATTGCTTTACTTTGCAGGTTTAAAACTTACACTCGTCTCCCCCAATTTATGTCTGAAATAATCCGAGAAGGAATTAGGGTGTGCTCTTTATCCCCAAGATTTAGCTGCTACTGGGAGAAATTAAGATCACCCCCGATACTGAGGTCCTCTTCTTTCATAAGGATTTGATTAGTAGATTATCCCAAAAAGGAACATGGTCTTATGAGGGCCCGTATACATTAAGGACTGAGAAACATCTGCCCAAATCCTCCACAAAAAATTTCAAACCAAGACTAGATTCAACACACTGAGAGTTGATTATTTGAATAGAATTGGTACATCAACCGATGGTCAAGCCCTCCAAATGACCCTTTGCATCCAAGCCTGTGAAATTCCATCCTTTAAACAATTTCTCCAGAAGAGGAACAACCAGATTTGAACCTCCCATTGTCTTCTGAAGTAGAATCAAGTTTGGCTGGGTTGATTCCATCAACCTGTGGAGAGAAAGTTTCCTTGTTGGGCTCGCCACACCCCTATAATTGAAAGATATCACCTTCATTCAGAAACCCTAGTTGAGGTGTGCGCTTCTCTAAGGGGCCCTCTGATGGAGAGTTGACGACCAATTTCCATGTCTGTTGCAACTCGAGTTTGTGCCTTTGATAGGTTGGATCTTCTTCCCCTCCCTTTTCCACTAGAGGGTGGCAAAGGGTTCAATCCCAACCCTCCCAAATTTTGGCTAATATACCCAAGGGCCGAGATCCATCTATTCCTTAATTGATAGACCACCAAATACTCCTCCGAATCTATTGAAGAATCATAGGACATACTAGCAGAGGG
This sequence comes from Picea engelmannii, assembly GCA_009831015.1. Classification (NCBI taxonomy): domain Eukaryota; kingdom Viridiplantae; phylum Streptophyta; class Pinopsida; order Pinales; family Pinaceae; genus Picea; species Picea engelmannii. The sequence continues at coordinate 1,334,943 of ML781212.1, read as the reverse complement.
AAAGTGACCCGAGATCAGGTAAGGGGCTAGAGAAAATTATTCCAATGTAGGTTCAAGGGGAAAGAAGGGAAAGCTACAAAGGGAATCCATAGAAAAAGGGAAACTCTTCAAAGATCCTGCCCAATTTTTACCCAAGAGAGATAATGATTGAAAAAAAAAAAATTAAGAGGGAGGGAGACATGGCGACACCCTGCCGGAGCATTTTTGTAGCCACTTCAGAATGGTTTGGAATAAGCTGGCTAGAGCTCAAAAATTTATCAAATCAGGTGGAATGAACCATGTCCTAATGGAACAAATATTTTTTGAATGGCAGTTTCCAATCCCCACTACCTCCAGGGCCCACCTTGTTTAATTTCATTGAGGGCGCAGAATGAGCCTCTCCAAACTGAGATGTGCCTCTCCCTTTCTGCGAAGACCCCAAAGAACCTTTTTCCTTATTCCTCATAGGAAGAGTGCAATCACTGGCATTATGATCATGCTTGCGGAATCGACGACATTTGAAGGAAATTCCTTCATAGTCCAAATTTTATATAAAAGACCTTTTGCCCCAGGATAATTCAATTTCCTTCGCCAGACCTTTCTGAATGTTCAAGGAAACCAAAATACCAGCCACTGACATTTTTCTAGAAAGAGTAAAAGACATATCTTCCTAGGGAATTACCAAGACATTCGAAACCCTTTGACATCAAAAGTTCCACTGACAACCCAGACAACCTAAGCCATATTAGAAGCTCATCAACGCTTTCAGGACTAGCATCGAAAATGGTCATCCACCTCTTCAATAATATTGGCAACGAGTCTATGCACCAAGGAGCTTTCAAAACTCTGGATATCTCTGTCGGGGTCTAGAAACATAACATAAACCATCCATTTGACAAAGTTTGGATCGTGGGCAAATGGTCTACCTTGCTTGAACATGATTTCTCTACCCACTTATGCAGAGTATTAATGTTCAAATGGCACCCATTTACACGGCCCACAATTGTTGTCTCCACCATCTCTGAAACTTGAGGAAGCATTGTATCATCCCTTAGAGCCAAATTTTGGGCTTTTGTGACCAATTTGATGCTTTCCTGTGACTTATGTGATTTCTGAATTCTTGAAGTAGACTTTTTCCCTTCCCCTAAAACTATGGAAGCTGGTCGTTGCAAAATTCTTCCTGGTTCCCTATTGGGTCTAAGGATCGTCTCTCCAAAACCTCCACACTAGCGGCGTTTGCAGAAATCAGAAGGGAGGGAACCAAAAACTTTGGCGGATCTAGAGACAAAAACTTACCCAAATCATTGCCAGAATGAAAACCTATTGGAGTAATATTAGGAGATACTGAATGTGGAGGCCAACATGGATGGGGAAAGGTCGATTCATTTCTCCCACCTCCTATTAACCCTAAAAACCTAGAAAAGTCGGAAAAAGGGGGGTTGTTTGGCCGCAAACCCTCAAAAGACACCTTCGAGATGAAACCCCTATCCAAATCCACTTATTTGTCTAAACCTCCAAGGGAAGCAACTCTGAGATATTCCTAAGGGGGTAAGGTGAGAAAATGCCAAGTGGGACAACCTCGAGACCCCTAGCCAAAATTAGATCCCCGACATCATGTTCCCAAAGAGGAAAAGAGGCCCCATGGACATTGTCATATGCTTCACCACTAGGCTTGGGGCAAGAAACAACAACCTCAACATTGTACATATTGGAAGTGATAGGAAACAAATAGGAGTCAGACACAAGGGATAGGCCACCTGGCACTGACCAAATTTGTTGTTCGTCCGAGGAATCCCCTGAATAATCCAAAATATCTTCCTCCCAAACATCATCTGATAAAAAAAACCCACCCACCGAAAACGAGAGAGAAAAATCCAAAGGAAAATTATGGCGATGTTGAGAGTGAGAGTAGCCATAGGTCGTATGTAGAGGTGCTCTAAAGTGGTTTGCGGCTAGGGTTTCTGCAGAGAAAACCCATCCGCCCCTCGGGTTGACTTTCGTAAAAAATAAAAAATCCACATCTTGTCCGATGTTGAAATTGGTTTATAAAAAATAACAACCTTTGGTTTGACAACTAGCCTATTATCCAAGACCATTTTGACATTTGTCAACCAAGGTGATAGCTTTATCCTCTTTGTTAAGGAGGTTTGATTTTTCACCCAATAACTTTATCCTCTTTGTTAGGGAGGTTTAATTTTTCACACCCAGGGATCATTTAGTTCTTTGTCCATCAAAGTGATAATTTTATGATCTTATCATGTAGGTTAGCATCCTTTTGTTTGTTAAGTAGGGATCATTATATCCTCTATCTTATCCATGTGATTCTTTGATTTGTTGACCATGGATTATTTTGTCCTCTATCCGTCAAGGTGATCCTTTAGTTTGTGGCCACAACGCAATTTGACCTCCGTCCATTTACGATAGTTTTACCCTCTTATCAAGGAGGTTGATCTCCACCTACTAAAGAGGAAGTGGTAAAACTTCACCAATGGTATTCTAGTGGTTTCACGTACTAAAGTGTAGGCCAGATTCATTAGCGTTAGGGTTGTCTCCTTCTATAACAATTTGTGCGGAGTCTAACCGTATTTAGTTGGATACAATTAGTTGGTTTGGGTATACAATTCGTTTGTTGGCATATATTGTCACAGTAAACAACATCGTCGCTTTGGCCGAGTGGTTAAGGCGTGTGCCTGCTAAGTACATGGGGTTTCCCCTCGAGAGTTCGAATCTCTCAGGCGACGGCGACGTGCAATTCTGAGTTTCTTATTAGTTCCGGCGAGAGTTCAAACGGACTGATTTTCATTTTGCAGTGGCAGATTAAGTTCTCTTAACAAAATTCCTGAACCTTTTTCTTCTAA